>JAAAKL020015347.1:0-11533 GCA_010016065.2 Carybdea cf. marsupialis auct. non (Linnaeus, 1758)
CCTTTTTTTTTTTCAATTGCTTGTCAAAACAGAGAACCAGTTTTGAATTTATGATGACAAATTTTTCAGTGAAAATTTCACCAAGTAGGCAGATAAAAGGCAGGAATCTTATTACTGCACTCACATTGCTTTTTAGTTTGGTTGGGACAAGCATCAATGGTATGACTGTAAGCTCAACCAGAGTATACTTAGCTATGATGGGTAGTCTATCTGGAGAAATTTAGAGGAACAACTTAGGAAGCATCAAATGATTAAGCTCCAGCCATATATTACACTACTAGTTGAAGGCATTGAATCAGGCAATAACTTGCTTTGCAATGCTGACCATTGGTCAGTATGCAAAAAAGTCGTTTTTTTAAGTAATCAAATGAAGCAATTAAGTTCTAGGGGAGGAGCTTCTTGCTATATTAGAAAGTAGGGTCTAAGTTCTAGGGGAGGAGCTTCTTGCTATATTAGAAAGTAGGGTCAATACCAGTATGCAATTGAGCAAAATATGTAAAACTCAAACCCTTATGTATTGCTACCAATTGGGAAGAACTGTATACATCGATGCATATTTAAAAATCTAAGCTATGCATCAATATAGTTATTATTAAAATTATCTATGACCAAATGCTTAGAATTTTTAATTTATTGAGTTACCTAGAAGGACCTATTTTTGGAAAACTCAAACCCTTGTGTATTGCTACCAAATAGGAATTGAGAAAAGTTGTATACATCAATGCATATCTAAAAATCTAAGCTATGTATCATTATGGTTATTATTACAATAATCTATGATCAATTGCTTAGAATTTTAGTTTATTGACTTATGTAGAAGGACCTATTTTTGGCAATACCAATTATCTTATATTGATTCATCCTTTCATTGTTTTAATTTCATTTTTATATTAACCAAAAGTTTTTGTCTTCTGGTTCATAAAATGCAACTTTTATTGTTTGATATGTATTCTATAAATTGTATATATTAATTTTTTTCCTTTTCAATTGCTTGTTAAAACACAGAAAAAAAATTTGAATTTATGATGACAAATTTTTGGTGAAAATTTCATCAAGAAGGCAGATAATAGGCCAGGATCTTATTGAATAGGCCTTTATGAATAGGCCTAGGCCTTTCATGAACTTCAAATTTACCATTTAAATAATACTTAAAAAAAATAGTTCAGCATTTCAATTTCAGTATCTTTGTAATTTGGTACTGCTTCTAATTTTTAAAGACCAAAGTTATAAGGTAGCATTTGAATCATCATAAAGGCAACTAGATATATTTTTCTTTTGTTTTAACAGAGTTATTATTATTTTACTCTCAACTACAAAAGTCAAAGTTCAAATTGAATTTTTGCAAGTTATGTCAGTCTTCACTAATTTCATTACTTCAGTATATGTTTGTTGCTCTTTATACTCACACAATATTTTGTTTTCCTAGACTAGAAAAGATGGAACTTGTCAAGTGTTCCTTTTGGATTCCCTCTTCCTGGGTCTTTAATACAATTTTAGCCCTTGTGTTCTCTTTGTAAAATTGAGATTGATAATGCCCTGAGAAAATGAAAAAGTAGCTCACACCAAGGATTTGCAGACAAATTATGACCAGACATTATTTAGGTTCAATAACAGATGCATCAACTAATTGATAGTAACACTGGGAAACGTTTCCAAAGCATACATGGTGGTTTATTTACTCCTTTAAATTTTTCTTTTTTTTCAGGTGGACTGGAACGTTGGAAGATTGAAAAATTACTAGATTTAAATTATGACATTTGGCTTCTTCCTTTTTCAAGTGCATATAATACTTCATCTGAAGAACAGACTGAAGAAGTCAATGTTGGTATGACAGCATCTCCTAGCTCAGGTATTACACCAATCCTGGATCCTTTCGCTAGACTTTGGAAATTATTAAACTGTTTCTAATAAAGGGTTGGAGAATACCAACAACCCATAAGGAAAAAGTTGATAATCATTCAGTAAATCTATCCTTAACCTGAGTAATTACTTTAATAGTTCAAAAATAAATTGTTCTGGAATTAAAGAAAATAT
Organism: Carybdea cf. marsupialis auct. non (Linnaeus, 1758); assembly: GCA_010016065.2. Classification (NCBI taxonomy): domain Eukaryota; kingdom Metazoa; phylum Cnidaria; class Cubozoa; order Carybdeida; family Carybdeidae; genus Carybdea; species Carybdea cf. marsupialis auct. non (Linnaeus, 1758). The sequence goes on from JAAAKL020015347.1 coordinate 2,035, forward strand.
AGGAAGGATTAACTGGTGCAATCAATAGAAGATGGTTCTACTATGTATAAAAGGTGCATATGTATATCCCTCATGCCATATTTTTTAGGTGTGTTCTACAGAAATATCAGAATATTAAGGATTCAAATTCAGAGTTGTTACACAATAAACTTCTAGTCAGTATTTAGGTATTTTAAATTTTGTACTGTTGAGGAATAAAGCCATTTGACAAGTCAAACATTGTTACAACAATAGTTGCAAATAAGTAAAAAGCAAACCACATCCCATAGGAATCTAATTCAAGAATGGCAATTATTCTTCAGATTAATCTTAATGGTAAAATTTTATTTTCAATATAAATTTATATGAATTCTGAACCACCTACAAAATTTTCTTGAAAATGGATGTTCAATATAAATGAAAAGTACATAATTAGAATTGCCATTGTCAATAACATCACACAGTAAAATTATGACGGATTTCATAATCAATAAAGTAGAAAATGCTAAATCACCAACACCAAAAACAAGAAGAACAAAAGGGAATTTCTCAAGACTGTGGGAAACACTGTTGTTCTTCTTGTTTTTGGAGTTTGTGATGGATAGGCAGTGTGGTATTTGTTGCTATTTAAAATGCTAAATGGAGATGATCTCTTAAGTCTATAAATGAATTTGTGGCATACATGCTTATTTCAAACTTTCCAAGGGAATATTATCCATACTTATGATTTTAAAATTTATTTTGCTATAGGTAGCAGGAAAAACATAACTATTCTTAACTGTTTAGATCTTTTAGGTAAATGTATGTTTCAAAAATTGGTGTTAATCTTTGGCAAATCTCCTGACTAGTTTTTAAATTTTGTACTTAAAGAACTGCTGTACAGTTTGCAATATTTATGATGAATAATGTTTATTGCCCCAGGCTACCTGTAAAATAAAGCGACATATAAGAACAGTACAAGCATTATGTAAGCAAAGCATGGTATAGGCACAGCAGGGAATTAAGCCCAAGCATAGTGGAATGCTACACAGTTCAGATTAAGCAAAATGGAAATTGTTGTTATTTTGTTTTTGGAAACCAAAGACTTTGTCTTTCTGTCCAATCCTTAACAAGGCTAGCAATTTGTACTTCTAAATCTCTTTTACAAGACCTGTCACTCCTTCCAAACCAACAGCCATGTTATTGGATTTATTGGGTAATCCATCCCAATGCAGCAGTATGAACAGCTGCTTTATATATATACAGACTACATCTGACTACCAATAATCAACTTGCTTTATAATTTATTTATTTTTTTAGGGAAAGAGACATTAGAGTTATCAACACTAAGACAAAGCTCAAGTGGGACCTTCACAGTACCATTCCCTGATAGGAATCTGTCCAGAAAGGGAGGAGAAAATTACCAGTAATATCAAGTTTTGGCAAGGGGTGAAGGGAACAATGCATGAAAATGGGCATCCATTCACAGATCTACAGTGCAAGAACAAATATGACAATCTAAAAAATCAATACGAAATTCAAAAAGACAAAGCTGGGACAAGCGGTGAGGGGAATATAAAGTGGGAGTACTACAAAATAATGAGACTATGTTGGAGATAGACCACAGATACAGCCAGTTGCTGTTGAAAGATGGGGCAGGAATGGTAGTTTTAAAAGACACTGTGACAACATTTGAAGAGAATTTTCCCTCTCCTACCCCTGCTGAATTTTCTATTGAATCAGCTGTTGAACGGACGGAGAATCCATGCTCTTCTTAAAAAGCGTTGGGGCCCAGTAAGAGGAGGAGAGTTAACAGCGAATCCTCTCTACCACAAAATAAAATTGCCTCAAAACCTACTGTGGCAGAGACAATCTTACAAATGAATGCAGATACAAATAAGCGTCGCAAGGAATGTATTTTAAGGCAGGATTTAGCTTTTGAAAAAAAGAGTGCTGCGCTTGAATTACTTCAAAAGCTCATTGAAAAATTTTAATTTATTTTAGTTTTTTTTAATCAATGTAAAAAATAAATGAACTTAAATATAATAAACTTTTTAATATTATTTGAACAAGGAACAGTAAACAATCACAGTAAGGAATTAGTTGAATGTATTATTTCCAAGAAAGTAAATTAGAAATACAGTATGTATTCTATTTTTTTTCATATTTGTGTGATAGTGACCTGGAGCAATTTTTCAGTGAATCCTTGTTCTTCCAGAAAAAGAAACAATAGTCAATAATCTTAACAATCATCTGGAGTATTTTATTTATAGGCCTACCTTTCCATACAATTCAGCCAGGAAAAAATATCACATCACTTGATGCCTTTTGCATGCTCCTTTCCAAAATAGGGACTAGTTCCATTTGAATCATTCATGGAGACCACAACGACTCATTATAGGCTTGTTTTTAGGGTAAATTTGTAGTCTTGGGTAGTTCACAGCATAAATTTTGTTTTCCTTATTCTTTATAGTTAGATGTTAGTATGAAAATAATTTTGCAGAATTCTTAAAATGAGCCTGAAACTCCTCAAATAGGATTTAAGCTTTGCTGAAGTCATTTTCAATGGGCGTTAAGCTCTTTTTAAAAAATTTCTTTAAATTTGTTTTTGAAATAACATTGGACTAGGTAGTAAAAGCTTGCAAGGGCAGCCAAAAAATATCCAAATTACTGTCCAGGCTCTGTTTGAACACATAAATGGAACAGAATAAATGTTTTTATTCCCTTCACTGTCAGTGTCAACAGATAAGCCAGGGATTTATTGTTTTAATTCCCAGAAAAATTAGTCTTACACCTGGTCTCAAAAGTGAGATTAAATTTGTCCTCCTGCTTGTTTAAAGAACAGATGTATAATTGAAGTTTTCTTCTTTTGTATCTTACATTTAATGGGCTTAGATGGTATATGTTCCTGTATTCATCTGTCTTGCTTCTTTTCTACAGGAATGTTTTTACCTCGACGTTGTGCCACCTAAAGGTCGTAACTGACATTTTTTTCAAAAACGAGATGGCAGCAGCTTCCTATCTGTTTTTTTTTTCTTTTTCATATTCTGTGCCCAGAGTACGTAAATATGAAAGTGAAAGGTCCCAACTAAGAACGTTGAAAAGACGTATGTGAAAACCTTGTCCCACCTAAAGGTCGGAAGTGGTAGTTACGACCTTTAGGTGGATCAGTTTTTGTCGGATCGTGTCAGTTACGTCTATTAGTAAGTTGCGACCTTTCCTTTACTGTCCACAGTTATGCTTGAAAAGGAGTTTTTTCAATAAATTCTGGGCTAGCAGAAAGAAATCCGAGGTAAGAGGTGCTATAGTATTTATTTTATCTTGAATAACCTAACTATGCAAACTCAGTTTTCTACAAGAAAAGGTTGGGTAACACCAGATAATGCCTGACTGGTAACCTCTGTTTTGTCCAATTATTTTGCATTTTATCCAGAAAATATGTGCAAATGCAAGATCAGGAGTACCTACAAATGTTTTCGAATGCGTGTTAGGTAGCCTAGCAAAATCTCTATAGGCTGTGAGCAAAAATACCTTTGATTTTACCCTTGCTAAACTGGAACCTTATCTCTTGCTTAACAAGGTCTACTACCTACAGTAAGGGAGAGCTCCTGCCAGTAGTCTGAGTCAGTATTCAGAAAACTGGGCTGGCTTATGTGTGTACTCACATCAAGTAACAAAGGAAGAAGTGCCTGTCCCCCACTCACTTCATTATGCACAAAAGCCAACCCAGTTTTCGAAACATTGAGACTCTCCCTTAATTTATATTAAGTGAATGGAAACGAAGTATTAAATTTCCAGCGTTTCTTTTCAAATTGACCTTAATTTGCCATTCCAGGGATTTTCCATGACTCACCGAGTGTTATCAACCAAAGACATTTTGGACCATCTCGATGACATATCAGATGAAGACCTGTCAGGTGGCAGTGATGGTGATGATGATTGGCGTCCTGAGCTCGAGCCTGAGCCTGAAAGCGATGATTCTAGTCAAGAAGAAGCTATAGAAATATCTGCTAGAGACCCGGATGCTCCTTCTGGATCAGTGGGAAATGAGACAGAAGCAGAGACTATCGCGGAAAGTATACGTATACCCCCTGCAGTACTTGTAACAGAAAATGCATCTTCAAGCCATGGTAGCTGTCCCTTAGTTTTTGACGCTGAAGAACAAGTGATTGAGGTCGTGGTGGTCTCTTCCACTTCAAAAGAAACTAACCTTACAAGGAAGAGGAAGAGGGCTGCAGGGGAAGAATACTCGTCACAGAAAACTAACAAAACTGTGGAAAAACGTCAGTGGAAGAAAATTACCTGCAAATGCAGGTTTTTTTCATGTAGAAGCATAAGCGAGGAAGAAATTCAGAAATCTTTCAGCGATTATTGGGAGCTTGGAAGACTACATGGGAATATGCATACACAAAAACAGTTCATACTGCAGCATGTTGTGAAACGCTCAACTAAGAGAAAGACGGGAGAGACAAATAGGCGAACAAGTACATTCGATTATTTTCTAACAGTCACAGGTGAAAAGAAAAGGGTGTGCAAAGCCTTTTTTCTTGGTGCCCTAGGGCTCGGAGAAAAGTTTGTCAGAAACTGTGTTATGAATACCTCTGGGGCAGGCACTGCTTCTTCAGATAAGAGGGCTGAGACAAGCCCCCAGAACTTCAAAAAAAAGGGTAACTCACGAACAAATTGATTTTATCAGAAAGCACATTGAAAGTTTCCCTGCAGTCGATTCCCATTACTGTCGAGCAAATTCAACCAGGCTGTATTTGGATGCGCAACTTAACTTGTCTAAGCTGTACAGACTGTATCTCGAAAAGTGTGTCGAAGAAAGAAGAAGACCAGCATCAAGAAAAGTGTACATTAAAGTGTTCAAAACAATGAACAGATCTTTTCATGTTCCCAAGAAAGATCAGTGTCCAGTTTGCACTAGGTGGAACTTTTTGCTGCCTGCAGAAAAAGAAGGTGAAAAAGCAAATTATGATGCACATCTTCTTAGGGCTAAAAGGGCAAGAGAATTGAAAAATGAAATAAAGGAAAAAATAAATCAGTGTGAAGAAGGCTTTGAGTCAGCAAAGCTTTACAATGTTGACTTGCAGAAAGTGCTTGAGACACCGAAGTCGGAGGCTGGACCAATTTTCTATAAGCGCAAACTGGCCATCTACAATCTAACTGTGTACGACCTCAACTCAAGGGAAGGTATTTGCAATTTGTGGGACCAGACCTATGGCAAGAGGGGTTCAAATGAAACTTGTACAGTTCTGTTCAACCTAATGAAAACAAATGGTGACGTGAGAAAGTTCTATTTTGTGACCGATTGTTGTGGGGGACAGTTTAGGAACCAGTTCATGGTCGCTATGTATGTGTTTTCGATAATGACCCTGCCAAATGTCCAGGAAATAAACCATATTTTTCTAGAATCTGGGCATACGCAGCAAGAGGGAGATACAATGCACGCTTGCATTGAACGGGCTGCCAAGAACGTGCCAGTTTTTACCATCGAGGGTTGGCGGACCATCTGCCTTCTAGCACGGATCAACCCTTTTCCGTACATTGTGAATGTTATTGACGATCATAAGTACTGGTCGGACTTTCACCAGCTTGGAGAAGATCTGATAAAGAACAAGAAAAAGTCAACCGACCGTACTACTGTTCTTTGGAACAAGATCAAGTACATTCGTGTCTGCAAAGACGCTCCCAGCTTGGTTTATTTCAAGTATGATTTTGAATCGAACTTTAAGTCGTTTGATATTAGAATGGGAAGTGGAAACGCCTCTGAGTCCGAACTGCAGCTCAAGAAAGCTTATCCAAAGCGTCTGCCTCTTGCTGCTGCCAAGTACAAGGATTTGCAGGATCTTTGCAAGTCATTAGTTATTCCTCGAATCCATCATGACCTCTACAAAAATCTGCCATATTCCAAAGTGGTGAGAGATGCTCTAGAAGAGCCTGATGTTGAAGACGTGGATCAACAGGTTGTTGACGATGAAGCAGAGTACTAATTTGTGCACATTACAACGTATTTTGATTAAAATTAGATATCCGATTGAGGGTCTTAAGTGACTATAGGCACATATTCTTGTCCCACCTAAAGGTCGTAAATAGCAGTAGCCTATAAAGCGAGGGGGCTAGAGATTTTTTTACAATGGTGCTGTATAAGTTTGCTATTTTCATTGAATGTACGAAAATATTAATAATATCAAGCAAGCTTGCAACTTTGAAGGTTAAAATTTCTGTCTCCTGTAAAATTATAATATTGTCAGTTACGACCTTTAGGTGGCACAAAGTCGATATGTTTCCAATTTAATGTTTTCTGTTTCCAATTTAAAGCCCAATTTTGGTTGCAAGATAGGATGTTTATTAGAAAAAGTTACTTTTTAGGGAGGGATAAAAGAACTGGAAAAAAAATTGTATTTATCATTGATTACTGGCAGCATTTCACCCTAGCTGACTTGTAAGGGGAGAAGCTAAACAAAAGGGAGGTTAATTTAGCCTGTTCATCACTGGCCCAGACTTGTCTCTCCAGAAGCAGGAGATGTCTTGTCAACATAACGTAATATTTTTACTTTTTATGGAAAGTGCATTAAAGAGTATAACATAAATACCCCAAAATACAAATATTCCAAGTTTTCAATCAACAGAAAACTCGACCGACTTTTCCATATATACGGTTATTCTAGGCCCCATAATTTTACATCTTAGGATGCCTTCTGACTGCTATGCCGTCTATTGTTCCGTTTGGCTGCTATGGTGTCTATCATTCCGTATGGCTGCATCTTCCAGATCTTCGTAATTTTATCGATACCCTAAATTTCATAGCTCCTTAATCTGCACCTTAATTTTTCGCAGCTTCCCTTATTTTGCCCTTATTCTAGTAATATGTACCAATCAGAGACTTTTTGAGCAAACTACTTTTTTCTCTGCAAAACCAAAAGTGTTACCACTAATTTTCTTAGATGCTTACCTAATTTTGCTCTCTAAGATATACCGTTTGCGATAAATGAAAGGGTGTCACATGAATTATTCTATCAAAATGATATTTATAAGGCCACTATGTTCAATATGTTTTTAATCGATTGTCTAATCTACATACCTGCATCTTCTTCGTTTCTCACAATGCTTAGAAGTTTCTGGCTTTCTAAATGCACCTCATCTTGTTTTCTAACATGTCAAAATAGTCAGAACTGAGAACTTTTCTTATCAAGTTTTTTTTCTTCTCCTGAATGTCAAATGAAAGTCTTCCTTTTACAATTCATGTTCGTTAGCAATAGTAAAAAGACGTGAAATATAATTCGCATTTTTTTTAAAATTATATTTGGATTGTATAATACGACGACTTTGAATTACCTCAGCTGATACAAGAAAATGAAGAACACTGGGAATAATGATGGGATAATCAGGGGAATTAATTAAAACGCAGAATTGGCCGAAGCGGCATTTCATCTTCAAATATTTAGCTACCTCAAAGGCTATAACAGGATGTAAAACCTGACAGTATGCACAAAAATTTGCCTAATCGCTAGTTCTTTAGTAGCCGTTTATTTTATATGGATACCATAAAAATTTGTAGATATTTCTGTCCAATAAACTAATATAATTGATATTTATTAAATTTAGAATGTTCTGTTATCATATAAAAAATGTTCTACTATGGAGGAAAAACAAATGAAATTCAAAAAATTGAAGGTGTGATAAACTCGGCAGATTAGCAAAAAATATGTTATCGCAATAAATATAAGTTTCGTTGTGAAATACTATTTAAATCAGTTAAAAATATGGATTCGAACATAGAAACTGCACAGATAGTGTTTTGAGTTTTATTGCTGCATCATTTGTTGGTAAGTTTAGGATGGGTTCAATTTGCACAGAGCAGTGCGGTGAGGTTTGTTTGATTTGTTGTTCTCGTTTCTATGGCACTAAAAGTGCATCACTTTAACTTGGCAGCTAAAATAAACACTCGAACCGCGTTATTTTTTATTTCTTTGTCGATAAATGAATCAATAATAATAACAATAATGAAATTCAGGCTTGTCAGTAAGAAGACAATAAAACAGTTATGCTCTGGATGGTAAATATTGAAGAAACTTCTGCTGATACTTATTATATGATTCTGTTGCTTAATTGCAACCTAGACACTGTTGACTAGTGGTTTTGCGAGTACGTTTGCTGATACCCTTAACTTTCATGTTCGTGGCCGCAAGAAAATGAGTCTTGAGCTCAAATGCTTTCCGAAAGTCCACTGAAAGTAAAGGATTGAAATGCACTGCTACAGACCACAGATCAGACAAAAAAGAAAAGGAAAAAAGGCTGCAGCGTTGGTCCTAAACAAAATCAACGTTTCATGATAGCAAAACTAAATTTCGAATGGAAACAGGAAATTTAAGTCACCAGAATGGTCCATCAACAGATATCTAAAACAGGCCAAGACCAGACAACAGTTGTTCTTACAGAAAAGAAGGCACTCATCTAAATCCCATCTATGGCATTTATAGAAAAGTAAAATCAGATTTAATCTATTGAATCACCCACACGTAAAAACTACATACAAACTTGGAACACTTATGGCAAGTCTTATATGTTTAATAAGATCAAAGATTTATAATGCAGTTAAAATCAATAAATTTCAATTGTTTGGGAAAAAGAGCACTTTCGACAGTCAAACTAATTTAAATCAAACAAATGTTGAACACATTTAACTAGCAGTTGAATCAGACTGCATTATTCTTCATTAAACGAGCTGTCCAGGAACGTGAGTATTTGATGCACCAACAGTATTACCAAAAATCTGTTCATGGTAACGGCCGTTTTTCTAAAACAATACACAGCTAATTAGAAACAGAACAATTTAAGTTTTCATGTAAAAATGTATTACAGTGTATCCTCTTCTTATTTTGTTATGTTTCGCACTGTCATTTCCGCATATGATATGGGTTATAAGAATTATCGTATTGTATCAGATTAACGACGCTTCTTGACTATTAAGGTCCCTGCGTAGGCCCTGCAGTGCATTGCTGCAGCATGATTCGATCTCTCGATCCCGTATTACCAAGCTAAGGTCAAACCCACTGCGCCACCACAGGACAATAAAATAGCAACCTTGCCAAAACAACAAAATTATTTTAAATGAATTTTATAATATATCCAAAATACGTTACTTTTATGCTAATATCACCAAATAAGTTTCTAGTAGGATTGTTCCTATAGGATATGAATGAATGAATGAATGAATGAACTTTATTACCCGTAAAGTATAAAAAACACAAAGTACGGAGTATTATAAATAAATAAACAAAAACAAATACGATAAACAGCGAAGAAAAACAAAATTCAAACTAACAAAAGACAATATGGACTAATCAACCAGTATCAATATGGAAAAAAGGCTGCAGAGGGTCATAAACGTGAATAAAGTTGACAGTCTTTTTACATAAATCATCACTGGAAGACCGAATCCGAGAAGGCACATCTACTAAACCAAATCGAGCAATTATTTTTTTGTTTCGGTGCCATCTAGGAAGCCGGAGGAGGAATTTGCAATATCTGAAATAAG
>JAAAKL020015348.1:0-11533 GCA_010016065.2 Carybdea cf. marsupialis auct. non (Linnaeus, 1758)
ACGATGAGAAAATAGGTAAAGTAGTTCATGAACGTTATAATTGAAGATTAGTCAAAAGGGAATATAACAAGCTACTAATGGTGCTGGTGTACGTTTTAGAAGCTATTTTATCCTGCATCAATATTGGTTTATTATGCTATGTCATTTTTTTATTATTCCATGAATAAAAACCATTACATTTAAAAATGAACCACAATCATCCACGCTAATGTGAAAGTATGGTCGAGCACATAGCTAGATCTTTTTACTTCCATTTAATTAAGGCCAAAGACACTCAACATCAGCTGCTTACACTAACATGCACAATCTCTTTGCAGGAACGATTATCAGAAATGTTACAAATCGAAGCTCTATTCCGTGTGTTCTGATGTGTAGACTGATAAAAATTGCCATTTTGTGAACCATAGTTCTCTACGACAAATTTGCGATATGATACAAGAAAACAAGGAAAGAGAGGTACAACTATATCATCTGCCCTTTCAAAACAGTTGGAACTTCGCAAAGGTCCTTTCTTCCTTTAAATGCTGGTCGGCTAGCTAACGTACGGACATAATTTCCAATAGGTATATGAAGAATGATTTGGAAGATGACAGAAAGACATCAATACGACGTACGACGGTTCTATTTATCTTATCTAAGCTACTCATGTTTCACAGGGCTACTACAACACCAAAATGTGTTTCCCCTGAGTCGTACAACTGAAACACGCCTATTTTCACTAAGTTTCTCTCAATTTCACGCATATTTCGCTGAGAGTACATAATCGTTCCTTACTTTCTTGATTGTAATGCGTGATGCTTGACGGACTTTCACATTAATTGGCATCAACAGAAAGGAGACATATGCATGTGGATGAACAGATGAACTGTAGTCACTTTTTTGTTTTTCATCGACTAAAATCGTCTGACTAAAATACTTTATTACACAGTTGATAAACATAAAGCTACTATGGTTTTCCAGATTTTCCCTGCGTTTACTTCGCATCATTCACTTTCCGTGCGTGTCACGAAAACATGAAGGTTTCCAGTTTTTCTGTGTCCTTTTATGTCAGAGCTACCCTCCTTCACCATAAAATTCGTCGCTTAACTTTTATCCCGCGCTGTCTATTTTTTATTAAACACTACAATTTTAAATTCAAATAATCAGAAAATCAATTAATCGTCCCTTTCTTCACAATGCATTTTTTCACACTCAATTTGCACGTAGGCTATTTGCAGTCTTACTCAATTCAATTCTTATACGCATTTGATAGATCAAAAATTTTTGAATCCTCTCTGAAATCCTTTAAACAATTTTAGAAACTGTATAATACGTTTTAAAGAAGCTGCGTGGGAACGACAACGTACGCAGACAAAGCTCAGATGACACTAAGTGCTTCGAAATTTATCTGAAACATCCTTACATAGTGTAATGAAGTGACTTTCCCATATTAGCAACAAATCGGTTTACATATATACCTTGTGACACAAGTTTAATACTAAAAGATTGCATGAAGTAAAGGAGACATTTAATGAAAAAGCTTTTCGCCGATTCTCTTCAGTTGATCTATAAGCGACAAATTCGACTGGCCATTTAATTACAAAAGAAACGATCAACCAATGCCGCGCGTAGCGCCAAAACAGTAAACAATAAGAAAACTAAAAACACGGAAAGCCTAGATACAAATTATTTCTGGGGACATAGACTAGGATTGATGATTGACACAAACTTCAAAACTGCTAAGTCGAGCTTAGACCGCCCCCTATCCAACACAGCGAAAACGTGCATAACTAAAGTTGTTCTTTCTTTTGCAACTAAACAGCCAATCGAATTTGTAGTTTATAGATCAACGAAAGAGGATCCGTGAAGAGCTTTTTGATTAAACATGTCTGCTTTACTTCACGCAATCTTGAAGTTTTGTAGTAGCAAAAACATGTTCACAGTTCAATACATTTTCTAGAGAAATAGATAGCCTCAAAATGTAAGACATCGTCCAAGACAAATAAAATTATTTTTATTACTTGATATGGCTTGGGGCAGTTCCACAGCAACCACCAACAATATTCAGTAAACCATCCCTTGCAAATTGCTAGAAAAAATACGAATATTTAAATCAAATGTCTCCGCAGTTCATTAAATTAATAAGGAATCATGACTTGGGCATAATAATAGCTCTATCACTTACTAACTGGTACCTGCTTACGTCACTGCAAACCAATTTTCTGACACCTTCAAAGAGAGAACCCTGCTATTCCACATAGAAGTTCGTCTAGTTATTGTAAAGCCACACTTCGTTCCTGATCTTACATTTCAATGGCCTACATATTTTTCATCTCGTAGTACTCAGTATAACTACCCGATGGTGAAGATCCACTACTCTGTAGTCATCGGCCTGTAATAAGCCAAACAGGAGGCTTCATGTATCTTCTTTCTATAAACTCACTTAAAATGATGCACTTTAGTCAGCTCTTTAGTGCTACAACTGGAAAACGTAGACTAACTCGATTTGAAAAGCAACGAATACTGACAAGAAACACTTGCAGCAGTATCCCTGAAAGGATTTATGGAGATCTCCAAAGGCTACGATGCAAAACATACGTTACCGGGAATAACTGACTTTACATAAACATAAATGTAACTAAATTGCATTAGTTATCCAAATGTATGGCCTATTGGACAAAGTTTGCCGAATTATACTGATAAACAAATCTGAAGCAAACTCGGGAAGAATATTCTATTGCGAAGAGCATGGTACCCATACTAATGATGATGATGAGAAAGCACAGGTGTAGGAAGACGAAAAGGACGATGCGATGATGAGATGATGATGATAATAATAAGGAGAAGGAGGAGAATATGACGAGGAGAAGAAAACAATGAGGACCTTGAAAATGATGTGGACAATGAAAACTATGAATATCATTCCCTGACCTGTAAGTAAACAATCCCAGCCGATCAAAAAATAAAATGGCGATCCGGTTTCAGAGCGGGCAGTGACGAAACGACTTAATACTTGATCTCATGTCTTCAAGAGCTAGCGACCCTCTACGCAAACCCTTTCTCTACGCACTACAACATGCAAAACCTTCGCTTATGGACTCTTGTCAGTTCTTAAGAAATCCAAGGTTTATGTTTGTTACAGTACCTCCAGTGTCGAAGCCATCATCTCCGGTGTTTCATCGTATTCACCCAATGCATTTGGGAGACCTGGAGAATTAAATTAAAAAAATCATTTCAGAATACATACATCAGTGCCGCATACATCAATTATTATTGATTATTATTCCCAAAGACGTCGCTTTCTTCCTCTCTATTGCTATATCTACGTTTAAAATGTGGGAAAAGACAACTTGAGCGGGCGAAGAACAGGTTGACGTAAAATAGAGGATGAGTACCCCGATTTCTGAAAATAACAATCTACAAAATAAATTAATAACAAATAATTACTGACCTGCATTGGGGTAGCATAAAACGTAGCCTTCATAATTTAATCCCACTGTTTCAACAAAAGGTCGCATTTCTGTGGCTCCAAGTGCACAATTTAGCCCAAGACTACAAAGGAAGAATTGAAAACAATTTCAATAGCTTCAAAATATAAGGCAGCAGAGAAGGTGGAAAAGTTAAGAAAAAGAACAGATAAGGGGAAAAAATGGATTGGGGTAAGGGGAAACATTGAAATACACAAAACTGTAGGTGTTAAGAAATAAATAACAATGAGAGGAGCGAAAGGAAGAAGAGAAAGAAACATAACAGGGTTAGTAACGACGGCAAAATAAAGAAAGAAGAAAGAACGAAAGAAAAAAGGAAGAAAGAAAGAAAGAAAGAAAGAAAGAATAAAGAAAGAAAAAGTGGGGAGAGCAGAAAAGGGTAGGAAAGGTAAGAAGTAAGGAAAGTAGAAGTAAGAAATGGAGATAAGATGAAAGAGGAAGACATAGTAAGCAATAATAAGAGAAAGCAAAAAATTGTAAGATAAGTACGTAGGGATGGAAAGGCGAGAGGAAATGGGAGAAATAAAGAAGTGGATGAGGTGTGGATGTTGCATCCTCTTTCGAAAAGCGCTATGTGGTACTTCAATACTTACCACAATGGCTTCGTGTGGCCAACACTGATGACGAAGGCCTCTGTGGTTTGTCCTGACAGTGTGCGACCGCTTTTATCAACAATAGTTCCTGATACCTGTAAGAATAAGAAATGATGCAGTCTTAATCGGTTCACACGACCATATTCAGATATAGCAACGAATTAGAGAACGTTATTACAAGCAGAATAAAAGGGTTCTAATGAGGGAATTTTCATCAGTTACAGTGGCTAACCAAAAATGGACAAGTAGTCATTATTGTAAAGGTTTCGATTATTATGTTAACAATTTTCTTGTCTAGGGTCACGGGCCACAAAGTGGCCTGCGGAGCTGTTTCATATGTTCTCATATGTTTCGTACACTACTTGCATCGTCAATACAACAATGACAAGTTCGATTCTTTCAGGAACATTGATATACTGGAAGAATAACTAACCTTATAGCACCGAACACATTTTTGGGTGCAGAAGTTTTAAAAATTTTCGAATGTTTTCCTCTGAGTGAAAACTCTAAATGATATGACATTCAAAATTCATCCCCTGATAAAGGGTGAGATAAAGGTAATTTCAGAACGACGTCACATTTTGCGGAGAAGCAATTTGCGAAAACGGCAAGATCTAAACCCAGAGTCATAATAGTGATGAACGGCGAGAAATTTTGAGGAACCTGACTGACCAATATCCCACGAGAAGTAAACAAATGAGCCTTATATGACAATCGAGTATTGTTCCATACCCAACTTACCTACAAAATTAGAAAATGGGGATCCTAGGTCTGGAAGCCTGCAAAATCATTGTTCCCCCTCTATCAGGCACCTCAGAGTACACAAATCCAAAGATTATTACTTTTTAGGGGTCATATGTATCTATTTGGTCATATATCTGATAGTTACGGTCTCTTGAACTCATCTTGCAGCACTAATCACCGCATTTAGAAGCCAGATTAAGCAAAAATAAGGTATTTTGACTTTGATTTGTCATGTTTTTCTAGGAAATCTAGTAATTCCACACCGCAAAAATTAGTCCTCTAATATAACAGTTGTTATTTCCTTGTTGATAATTGAAAGTTGTCGCAAATACAAAATAAGGACATGGGAGACTGAAAACAATGAAAAAATAAGAAAAGCGAGTCTCAGCTAAAACGTATCTGGTTCTTACTACAAAAACGGTTAAAAACATTTGGGAGACCAAATCATGGTAATTCAAAGCAAAAGAAGCAGTTGAAAGTAAAATTTTCACTTACAAATACAGGTATCCTTTCATATTCGGACTCGAAGAGAGTCTCAATGGCAAACAAAGCAGCCTATAAAATTTCAAATAGAATAAAGAAATGAACAATTTCAACCAGAAAAATGATGTTTCTCCTGACAGATACAAAGCAGATAAAAAAATACTAGGCAAGAAGAAAACTTTACGGAAAACCAGCATGTTCTGAAAAAATAATGGGACATTTTTCGGAGATATTGATGGAAGAATGTCACACAATGTGGCATGATAGGATCGTGGAGATCATTTTACTCCACACTTTCACTAAAAATAAGTGTACTCATTAATACAGAACCACTATAATTTATCTATAGCTGCCATATGGAACATTTCTCACAGGATTGCCCATTCTCTCGATGGGCATTCCTCATCTGCGTGCTCATCAAGTTACCAGATTTCCTTCTTGTAGCTAACATCGTTCTCAAAGTAACAGTTCGGGGAAGGGGGTGGTCATCAAGTCACCAGATTTCCTTCTTATAGCTAACATCGTTCTCAAAATAACAGTTCGGGGAGGGGGGTGGTCATCAAGTCACCAGATTTCCTTCTTATAGCTAACATCGTTCTCAAAAATAACAGTTCGGGGAAGGGGGTGGTCATCAAGTCACCAGGTTTCCTTCTAATAGTCAATTTCACTCTCCAGATTAACATTTAACGGGGGCTTACAAGATGCATTTGAATTGTACCTCTATAATAGATTTACACTGCATAAAACGCATGGAGTTAATATTTATAGATTCATTACAGCAAACAATTTATCACTTAAGCTCAATATTCCGGTATTGACGGGTAGAAGGAAGGGGAAACTTCCCTTTTCTCCTCGAGAACCCAACTGATCAAAGGTTTATTGTGCAACGGTGCTACACGAGACATTGTATATCTGATGGCCCGTTATTTACCTTCCTAACCGATACAAATAATACTCTCCAAAAAGACAGTATAATTGACTATGGGACTCTGCAAACTGATAACTCCAACA
This sequence comes from Carybdea cf. marsupialis auct. non (Linnaeus, 1758), assembly GCA_010016065.2. Taxonomy (NCBI): domain Eukaryota; kingdom Metazoa; phylum Cnidaria; class Cubozoa; order Carybdeida; family Carybdeidae; genus Carybdea; species Carybdea cf. marsupialis auct. non (Linnaeus, 1758). Next base: position 6,299 of record JAAAKL020015348.1, read on the forward strand.
AACCTTCGAGTTGGCCGTATCAAAGACTGTTTCCACCAATAGAACATCTGCTCCTCCATCAAGTAAACCACGTGCTTGCTCAGTGTAGGCCGAAACAAGCTCATCAAATGCTTCACAGATAAAAAAAAATTAAAGAAAATTAGTAGTGATTTTTCGTCAATCCTATAATCATTCTATGAAATACCAATAGGCAACAAAATTATAAATTTTCACAGGAAAGCAGGAACGCTTTTACACTGCAAGAAATACGAAGTTGCCTCTCAACTGATATTGCTCCCTCGTGCAGTTTTGTACCCATAACTCAGATCTTTTGCCTTCCACAATGCATCGAGCGGCCAAACGATGTGCTTTATCAGCGCAAATTTTCCAAAGCAAAAAACTGCAGTCATACGACAAAGTAAGTTCCTTGGTCATACCCTAAGGGAAAATGGGCTTGGACATCACAACATAAACCCAAAGTACAAGAACATCAAAAACAGGAAAGAAGGCAAACAGGAGTCAATAGACACTTGTATATCACTTATAATGCCTGGACATTGAAATAGCAGAGCAATCAGCTTTAAGTGGCATAAATGCTAGCACGTCATGTAAATAGGTTAAACTTTAACGTCGCAGGAGGAGGGAAAGAAAGAGAAACATTTTTATGCCCATAGTCCTAAGTTGCGATCATACTATCATGCATATGCAACTGGAACTGTGGTTGTACGTAAACACTCAGAAAGCATAAATGCGTTTGTCGACTGAAATGAACTGTTTTTATCTGGAAACGCCAGCAACATTATTTAATAAGGCAGTTAAAGGTGACAGCAGTATATATTTCCATCAGTTATAATATCACCAAATAGACACCGATCACTAAGACAGGACTTCCAGTAGAAGGTCAAACTTCGAATGATGAACTACTTTTCCACAAGAGCACAAGGATTTCATACCACATCAAACAATATGCCACTGTTTGAAACAGTGCATACGAAAATACAGCAAACTACATAGTGGATATTTGTGATAGTACATACTCCACAGAGCTGCAATACCAACATTATGTTTGTTTAGAACTTGTGGCAATGAACATTAAAAAATTATTGACTCATTCACATGTCTCAGTATTTCCTTAGTTACCTAGTTACTTCTTCAGGAAAGAGCAACATGCCATAACGCGAACTATATTTGAAAAACGTTTTGTATACTTTAGGTTTTCTCAGGTTTGTAGGAATTTTTGAGGTAGTCAAGAGTAGACAAAATGGCGTGCAAATATAGCTCTCCTTTCGTCATTTGTAGATGTAGATCACTTTATCAAGATTACAGCTGTAGAAAGAATTTACGTCTCCTTTGTATAGACTTAAACAGCACTAATTAAGTGTTAGGCTCATACACGGGATTGCAGGAGCTGCTCCACTTTCATGGGTCAATTCGGCTGCAATAAACTTATGAAAATTTACATACCTCTTTTTCTTTCTAGTGATTTGTTTTCATCTCTAACAGTCACTTACGTCCTTGGACCATAAACCGTGTCCAAAAATCTCCTCTTTGGTCTTCCTTTCATTAAGGTTCCATACTCTCGCCTTTCATGTTCTTCCACTCTGATCGAAATATCTCAACCTTGACTATCTTACTCTTCCTCAGATTTCACTTACATGTCTATAATATAATGGTTTTCTATGCACTCCAAAGGGGAAACCTCAGCATCTTCATCTCAGCTTTTTCTAATTCAACCAACTCAGATCTCTATAGCATCTCCGAAAATTATATTTCACAGAGATCCCTGATGGACCTCATCAGTCAACTCTTCCATCAACATTAAAAACATTCGTACTCTGATGAAGAGCAGCTTGACCGGTTGAAATACAAGTGACCACCTATACTTTATACAATTTAGTGCTACTTTTCCGTTTAGACTGATTTCTTATCTAATGTTAAGTATTTTGAACATCAGTCTCTGTATCATTCTTTGATTCGGAACTGCGATCAGCTTGGTACAACCGTTTTGGATTCTCTTATGCTAGCTTAAATTACAAATAAGACAGCACTCGGATCCACTCCTACACCTCAAAGCATTCAGTCATGGCTACTTCACAGCTCACTTTGACTATTCTCATACATAGTTTGCCACAACCTTACATTTTCCTCAGTTACATGTGACTTCCTCATACAATATCAGAGTTCATCTCCAGACACCTTGTCATACACTTTCTTCACATCTACAAACACACATTGCAACTCCTTCTCTCCCTTTCTTCATTTCTTCATTATTACTCTCAGTGTAAATATTGTGTCTGTTGTACTCGTTCCTGCTATGAATCAACAAACTGCTGTTCATTGATTTCCATTATCCTTCTTAGACTGCTTGTAAAAAATAGTAGCATACAGGTGATAAAAATACCAGTATCAGTTTGCCAACCTTTCCCACCAATTTCATCATGTACATTGATAAATTAGCTCAACAATGTGCCAAGACAAAGTTCCATAAGTAACCAACAGAAATAGGTAGCTTAAAAAAAGAACGTTCGTGTCCCACATACTGATGTTCCTGTACCCTGGATTCTCCACAGAAGGTGATATTGATAGTGTTCTATTTGTTGGACCCATAGCACCTGCAACGTATCTCTCCTTTCCTAAAATCAAAGAATAAGTAAAAAAACCGACATGTATAATGAGAAATGCATTAATGCAAGGCCTGACATCTCAGAATAAATGTAATCTATGATAAGATATCACTCATTTTTTTTTCTTTTCTGACACACTCTATATCTATTCTGAGGCAAAAAATATGCTTTTCAGATATGTCTTAAAAGTTGTTTTACTAACTGAGACAGTTAATCAAGTTATGAGAACCCCAAAAGCTCAGAAAGTAAATTCTGAAGTCTTTTTACTATGTGAATTTGTAATTCCTACAATTGGAATTTGCTCCTTCATCTGAATCAAATAAATTACTTTACCACAAAAAAACCCCAGCTGATAAGACTTTCAACTTTTGTTTTTAGTTTATTGCTGATCTATAATCCTTGACGTTTAAAATCATTCTTTTTAATAGCATCAATCAATTTCCCTTATGCTATATAGAAAACTTAAGACTTCCCCTTATCAACAAAATAATGACCCACACTCCCTCAACTCCAAAAATAAGGAATAAATCTCCTATGTCAATGCAACAAGAATAGATCTACTACATACCACTCATAGCAGAAACTTCATCTGCAGCTTTTCGTGCAAGAACTGCTGCTACTTTGTTTAACCTGTATACCTAAAATATGTAAACAGGAAAGGTGTACCTCAGTAAACATTCAAGAAAAACATAAAACAGCTAGTTCCTAAGCAAAATTTTCCACTAGCCAATGGCCACAGCAAGTGGCTCAGATTAAACAAGGAGATTTTGTGGCATTAATAAATTTACAGTTCTTCCATGGTTCAGTCACATGACATCAAGATGCTGGTCTCTAAAATTGTGTATAGCTGGATGTAGATGTTCTCTGGTGAAGTATTTGGGACCTAATGTGGAAACTAGAGGAATAGATCATGTTATCAATGATAGTCACCTAGCTCAGTTGGTAGCTTGTAAACACTGAATCCTTTGGTCACAGGTTTGTATCACATTTGTGACATACTTTTCTCTCGCATCTATTAAAAGATTCCTCTTGTAATAAATTTTGATGGCATCAATGAAACAATTGTAGATGACCATATTTAGTCTCCCTTTTAATGAACCACCCCACGATTAAGTTTCTCAAATTAGCTGCCCATGGGAAATCAATCAGCATAGATTCAATAAAAATAACAGTTTTGGAAATAGCATCTTCCCTCTGGGTGTGTATCTGAAAGTAGTTTCTGGTCTATCAAGGCAATAACCTTTGCAAAGGCATTGCACTGATTATAAAGTAGTAATAGCAGCAAAATAGTCCATCAAGTTCACCATTATCAGTATGTTTCAACAGCAAGAATGAAATCAAGGAATACAGATGTGAGAGTGGTTGTGTGGGCAAAGCATGACAGCATTAGTCTAAGATTATGACCAGGCTGAATTCTATGAATTATTATAAAATACAAACCTATCACTCCTTAACCAATCACTATAACTTCCATTTATCTCGACATTTGTGATGGGAAGCGGAGTTGTGGCTGTCACACAATGTGGCTGCTAACATGTGACTGTTAACATGTGACTGCTGACATGTGACTGCTGACATGTGACTACCGACGGAAATATTTGTTAAGTCATCTTATTGAACAGTTTTCTAATTTGGGTAGGAGTTATCATAAATTAGTTTGATATAAAATTCTGTGGGATCAGTGGTAGCCTCAGTGATGACCAACTATACAGACAACCCTACTGCTTTTGCACTACCAGGCAGACACCATGAACATCTTCTGTTACATTGGTGACCCCATCAGTGCAAATGGAGGATGCAGAGAGCGTACCTACACCAGTTGCAAGAGTGTTTGGGCTAAGTCCAGGGAGCTCCTCTCTATCCTCACCAATAGGTCAAGCCCCAGTCATGAGACAAAATAGTCTTTGCTAGGCAGGACATGTGCTTGGAGCACATCACTGACCAACCTATGTCAAACCCTCAGTGTAGAGGGCAGCAATGGCAAACAGCACCAAACAAACAACTGGGAAAAGTCATCATGCAGCCCTCGTAATTCCCAAAAGATGAGGTTAACACCTGGATTTTTGCCAACCCAGACATTGATTTAGGTCAGTAAAGCCACCCTCTTGCACGCGTGTTCACTTTGTATGCATTCATTTATTCCATCTCTAAGTTATGCGCTGCTGATGTCATGGATTTTCAACACCACAAAACAAAGCAGGGCAGACCAGACAGCCACATTCCATGCAGAAAAATGAAGTGATTGTCAATTTCAAGCTGTCACCCTTGACAGTCTGCAATACAGAGAGCCGATGTGGAGCCTGTTGGAGGTCGGCATGAAATTGCCATCTTTAGGATGCCCCAGACCAGCTTTTAGGCCAGCAGTGTCAAATGCTGACCTACATAACAAGGGCTGTCGTAGAAGATCTGCATTCTTTGAATCTGAACAAAGGATTGTAAGGGGCGGCGGTGCGGCAAGGCGTGACAGGAAGGCACGATACAAGTTGCGATTAGCGTTTAGTACTGTTCCAGTGTATATTATATCAAATAAAAAAGTGATCACAGTATCCGATGACACAACTGGGCGATATCTGCTGAACTCTACGAACGAATTCCTACATGTACAGTAGATCCGGCGATGATGCTGTCTTCG
>JAAAKL020015349.1:0-11533 GCA_010016065.2 Carybdea cf. marsupialis auct. non (Linnaeus, 1758)
CTTTATCTTCTTCATTTTCTTCATCATCATCATCAACTTCATCTTCATCATCATCTTTTTCATCTTCTTCTTCTTCATTATCATCTTTTTCATCTTCATAATCATCTTTTTCATCTTCTTCTTCACCATCATCTTCTTCATCATTTTCATCTTCTTCATCATCATCATCTTTTTCATCTTCTTTTTCTTCATCATCATCTTCTTCATTATCATCATCTTCTTCATCTTCTTCATCTTCTCCATTTTCTTCATCATCATCTTCTTCATCTTCTTCATCTTCTTCATCACTTTCATCGTCGTGATGAAAACAATTTTAAACACCCTAGTAAGTTAAAGATGGTAAGTATAGCATTAGAATCGTCTGGAGAGACCATCTATCCAAAATGGTCTACTGGTGGCATTATTTTGGTTCAGTGACTAGATTATTCAATTCAAAGTTAAAGTCATATTTAAAGCAAGACACAAGTTTAGAAAAGATGAACAAGTAGATAAGTAACAGATCAGATTCTAACGGGGAAGAATGGTATGTCACAAGACGGATTCAAACCGGGCTGAAATATTCTTCTTTCACTTAATGAGTAAATTTTTTTTGCTTTCTGCTTGTTACAGGTAAGGCATCAGTTTAAAAATAAGAGCCAGAACCTAAATGATATTGCAAACGATCTTATTTTAAGCCTAATTTTGGTTCAATCGTTTGCAAATGATTTTATGTATCTCAGAAGGTTGTAGCAGTGTTCGTAGCTTGTTTAGTTTGGGGGTCGTTCAAAGTTCCGTTTTGTATATCGGCCTTAAACAGCTAATCTGCGAGCATTTTGGATTTTAGACAAGACAAAATTGGAACGTAGTGTAACTCTTCTTTAGGTGTAGTAAGTACTGGTGTACCATTTTTGAGACATTTCCAGCTTTTGTTATCTTTTCCAGTTGTATTGGAGGGGTTTATTGAACAAGCCTACGCTGTTTTACGTAGTATGTCGTGCATATAATCACGATAGTATGCGGTGATTGAGATGCTCTTATTGATTCAGATCACATTATATCAGGCGTAGGAGCCACCCTAACATGCACTCAATTGAGTAAATAAAAACTGGTAATCAAATGGGTGCCGTTGTTATGACGTTGTGGACGGATGGGAGTGATGTGAAGGACATAACATTAATAACAGCTGACAACGTACCACGTACGAAATCAATTTACACATACTCGGAAAAATGAAACACTTTCCCTGCGCCGACGTTGTGATAGGTTCTTAGCTACAAATGAGAAATAGTAAATATTTGTAAGCTTTTATTTCAGCCGAGGATCACAAATAGTGTTAACCTTTAGTGTTTTCCGTGTCGTAAGCTCAGTCATGTATTCAACGCTCAAAACCCGTGTGTCAACGTATTTTTCCACGTTTAGTCGATTGATGTATCATAAAATCGCGGGGCAATATTTAAGTTCAAATTTGTTGTTAAAGGGTCGACTTATACGTGGAAAAGTACATCAAGACTGATTTAGCTAGAATAGAAGGATTTTGAAAGCTGCAGAGCTTGCTTATCCTTCTGTGTTTGTTATACTACTGTTTTTTCTGTTTTCTGTATTTGCTCATATTTTTTACCTTTTAGCTCTCAATCACGCTATAAGAATACGAGAGCAGCTCCAAAAGTTGCTAAAGAGATTCAAAATACCTATTACTTCATGCGGAGGTATGTTAACATTGAGTCATTGAAATGCTTTGGCAACTAAGCATATTTTGTACGATTTTTCCTATTTGGTACATCTTGCTGTCATCTTTTCCGTAATTTACTCTGTATTATACACTGAATGCCAACCCGGTTCCTTATGGTAAATGTCACGAATTTCTCAGCATTAAACAATTCTTCTTCGCGCTGCTTATCTTATAATATTACCCGCTATGTTTATTTCTCTCATTTCTTGGCTCTACTTGGATTTAGAATAAGCTGTATGTGGTATCCTGAAGCCTTGCTAAGTCAGACCTCCAGTTGATTCATCTTTCTGTATAAGATAATATCAATGCGCTCTGTGATCTTAATCAGAAAGAGATAGTGTACCCAAACTTATTCAAGGAGGGGAGTTTATTTATGACGTAATCAAGGAAGCAGCGGGAGTTCCCAATGATAATGCTGGAAAGGAGAAAGCTTAATCGACATGCCAAAATAATATCGCCTTTAAAGATCAGGAACGTGTCATTTGTTGAATATCATAAGTATCCGACTAACTGCACAGTGTTAATCATTTCTTTATCATATATGGGAGGGTGTTTACTCGACAAAGTGGGCTTATTACAGATTTTGGCAAAAGAGACTGGTTTGAGGACTTTTGAAAGCAATTTGATTATGTATACTTGTATTGCTATTTTAATACGAATAAAAAAGCAATTTGAAAAGTTCATGACAGAGACCCGTAAGATGAAAGATGTATGTACATCAACATTTGTGAAGGTTCAAAAAAACATAGCATAATATTTTGCTTAGTCGTCATTTTCATGTTTTCTTGAGTGTTGCGTGTTTAGTGGTGATCAATCGACAAGAAGGTGCTATCAATGAAAGAGCGTGCTTTTTCTAAAATCCTTCTATGATTCTTTTCCACCTTTACCTGGAGGTGCGCTCATTACGACGCATTGAGGGGAGGAATGCGCGTATTTGGGGCCTTTGAACGTATTCGGAGGGTGTGTGGTATGTATGATAATTACGTCTGTTGTAGCGTTGGTTATAGTAAATTTTGTGCGCTTTATCTTCTTTCCTAGTGTTATTTTATATTATCGTTCACTGGCTTCATGTAGCTGAAATTACTTGGAATAATTCTTGTTATGGTACTGGGAGAGCGCAGGTCACTACTGACTTTCGTTTTGATATGTAATATGTATGTGTGCTCAAATACTGAATATGATTGTAAGGTCTCAGGAGAGTCACAAGCAAGGCGATCTAAATTATTTAGTTGTTTAGATTGCCCTGGTCACAAGTAAACGAAAAGGTGATTAAAGTACATGGAAACGGCTCACGTCTGGTCTACATTATACGTACTAAAGGCGGACAAAAGGCAGGCATTCCAGTTATTCTAAAAGGAGGACAGTCGTAAAATATGTCTTTTAATTGGGCTATATGTGGTAATTTTCATCGAAGCCTGGCCGCAGTGCTAGTACGCGGGCGTTAGGGAAGACACTCGTTTATACCCGGAGACGAAGGGTCCTGGTTTCCTTACCTTAATACGCTTCCGATACTAACATTACAAAGCGATACAAATACGATTGTATAATCGATAGTTATAATTATCCTTTATTTATATATACATACAAGTGTAAAAACCTACGGCTGTGAGATTTCATCAGCGTTTACATTGTAAGTCCATTGTAGTTACAGTTGCAGTTCGACTGCTTTCTTAACCCTGCTTAAAGTCGCACATTTAATAAACCTGGATTTCTAAACAGCTTGACACTATTTGAATTTCATTTATGGTTTTTTCTCTTCTGTGTTGCAGATGATGATGAGCAGATTCGCCGATGCATAGTAGCAGGTTTCTTCGCCAATGCAGCGAAGTATCATCCAAGTGGAGAGTATAGGTCAGTTTACAAATCACAACAGCCTTTTGCAATGTCAAGTAATAAATTAAGAGAAAGATTGTTTTTTACTTCGTACTGACCATCCATTGGTCGGAATTGACCTATTTTTTATGCAGTTCCTGCTATTGTCTCCCAAACAAATACAGTGCTTTGTGATTGTTACCCTAAAACTTGTGTTTTTGTAGAAATGCCTTCCTGATCAGCACGTACAATATACGTGAAGTCTTCACTAGAGACCTTTATTTTTATTTATTAAGCTATGGTGTACGCAACTGTCTTTAAAAGTGATCACTAAATAGACAAATCATGCTGTGGAATTGGTCGCCCGCGTAGTATTTCAAAGAAACATTCTAAGGATGTTACGATAACAAACTTTGATCGATGAGTAGTCTCTGTGCTTGTGGCGTACGAACGTGATAGCATCGTGCTTGGAAGAAATTTGTGTAACTTTTTTAAAGTAAATAATAAATAATAATAGATAAATAAATAAATAAAATTCCTTTCAATATTTAAGTGGAAACCAATATGTTCTTCAAAAGAAAATACCTAACATTGCAGAAGACCTTGATGTTTGAAAGAATATTATTAACTACAAGCGAGGACGTGTTCATGGATTTATTATTTGGATAGTGAACTACAGTAAACTTTTAAATATCCTAGCAGTTGTTGACTCAATTGTTGCCATTGATGGCATGGTTTACCATTTCGCGAGTCCTACTTTGTATGGTCTATATCTCGAGAAATTGGTGAGCGTTGCTGATTTCTGATGATGTGCTGCTGGTGTACGAGAGGATCTGGGATCGAAATTGGCTGTTAGGTGGCGTCATGCTGATTTTGTTTTTGTTGTTTTTTTCTATGTGAGGGAGGGAAGTCAAGTTTTTAGGATTTGATAAGATATGTTTATTGTTGTGATTAGGGTGTTGTAAGGTTGAATTGCTTCATGGATATGCCGGCTTGTTGTTTAGATCTCTCGTGAAAGGTAGCATGATGCCAACTCGCAGCCATTTCTACTCTAGGCTTCTCTGAAGTTCGTATCTCATTATCATAAATCAGCGACACGTGCTAGTTAGCTGTTGCCTGTAGATAGAAGAGGTTTCTCTTCAAACGTAGCTTAGAAACAGCCCATAGCTCACGGCACGATAAGCTCTACAATCAGTATATGTACAGTATTAGTTATTCACTGGTTTTAACGTTCACATTGTGATTGTTTACAAATCTATAATCCATAACACATACTGCAGATTGTACTATGTACTAAACAGACTACATACTAGGAAAGGGAAACAAAGTCGGTTTCCTTCTCGCAAGAAAGTATTCCCGCTCACCCTTCCTCGATCGGTGATATAGATCCATAACAGTCATCTACGTCCACCAGTGGCGTGGCCACGTGGGAACTGGTGGAACACACCCACACTTGTCCGGAGAGTCGATCTTTTAATTCGTCCAAATCCGACCTTTAAATTGAGGTCAGAACTGAGGATAAGTTTTAGGTGGTTTGATATCATGAATCTTGTCATTATGACTTGGTTTGAAGGTGAAGTGTCCAGCTTGCTCGATTTTGCAGTAAATCCTTCAGAAGCCTGGCCAATGCGTCGTGAAAATTTTACCACCAAGGTTGATAATGTATGACTTCGTATCCCTGTGGTAGCATTTCTCTAGTATCTCTTCAAACCAGTAATACACTATATCAATTGTTCCCGTTACGAGTTTCTCTTCTTCGTTTTTTCCTAACAGAACAATACGTGATGACCACGCTTTACATCTTCACCCGAATTCGGTTGTAGTAACGGAAAAGCCACCAGAATGGTATGGTATAAGATGTCGTGATTATGTAAACTTTAAATTGGAATGAAACGTACGCTGCGTATTCACTTTTTACTAAATTGCTTTCTTTACTATCACCATGGGTGTTTACACGATCATCGTGTTCGCAAACTCGTTACGTGAAGAGGCGTTATTCAGTGGAACCTGTTGAAACTAAATCTTATGAAACTATTAACGAAATTGTTTTGTCAATATCGTGTTACTCCGTGAGGTGAACAGACATCTTGTATAAATATATTAGTGATTATTTTCCCAACCGCAGCTTGTGCAACTTTTATCAATTCGTTTGCTTTTGCTAAAGTATATACTCAAATTTGCAGATTGAAATTTTTCAAGTTTCAAGTAATCCAACAATCGAGAAAAAAGGCCTTTTTCTAAACACTGTTACTCTCTGTTATCGTTTTACTTATTAAAGGGTGGTTTTTGGACAAGTGCTTTGCACGTCAAAAGATTTCATCCGTGACGTCACAGTGGTAAGTAATCACAATTTGTTGCTCGTTTGAGGTATTAAAAGTTTGATAATGACGTGGAAGTGTCGGCAGATAGAGTACCGGAAAAGTATTCTCTTGATGGTTGTAGTGACTCTGCTCACGACTGACCAATACCAATTGATAGATGGATGACAAACTAATGAATGAGTTAATTAATGAATGAATGAATGAATGAATAGATTAGTTAACGCATGAATGAGATTGATAAATGGGATAACGAATGAATGAATTTATAAATGATTTGATGAATGAATGAATTTATAAAGTAGTCGATGAATGAATAAATGAATGAATATATAAATACGCTGATAAAGGAATGTACACTTGAATTGGTTACTGAATGAATAAGTGAATGAATGACTGACCTGATTACATAGTTGAGGTACAGTATTGCCGATTATATCGGGTATTTGCGTAAGGAACTCTTATGGTCTGAATGCATTTGGTAGTTAAAGATGTAACAAGTTGTAGTTTAGATTGCAATATCTGGTGGTTTATCACAATTTGGGCCTATTACAGGCATAATAGGGTCAAATCTATCTTCATTTTAATATAAAAAGTGGAAACAACATCTCAAAAGAGCCAACTTGTACCTACTCGTAGCCCCGCTATTCGTAGCCCCGCAATTCGTAGCCCCGCTATTCGTAACCCTGCAATTCGTAACCCCGCAATTCTTAACCCTGCAATTCGTAGCCTCGCAATTCATAACCCCGCAATTCGTAATAATTAGACACTGGCGTTCCACTCTTTGATACAAGAGCATTTGTTATGTTATGTTAGGGCGACGTAAATTGTATAATATGTCAGTGTCTTCAGGAATATAACGAGGAAATGTCGTGAAGCTTTAATCTAACCTATAATAAAGGCTTAATAACCCGTGATAACATCTCCTGTTACTACGAGTCTCCCGACTGAGCTCCTATAGACGCCTATCTTAAATAGTACCCCTTCCACAACCCCGCTTGCAGCTAATGCTACCGTGTGCTTAGTTGATCCCATCTTGCCAGAGAGTGAGGTGCATTGGTCATGGTAAACGACGTTGATGAAGGTGTTGCCTAAGGTGAAGCTTATCAATCTGTTTCAGAACATATCTAGTAATATATTTAAATAAAAATCTGTTTTAAAAGTCCCATTCCTCGATAAGCTCTTACACTCATCCCTTGAACATACTCAGTAAACCTTTGGTTTACATCCAAATCCACTCATTCAAACAATTAAAGACTATATAGCAATTGGATTCCAGGTTAGGTTATTTTGACTTGTGACAGCTTCAATTTGCATCTTCATCACTCTTTTTTTTCCATGTAGATTGACTCTTCCTGGCTTTATGAACTCGCTCCTCATTACTATGAATATGGGACGGTAGGTAACCTTCCTCAATTTCAATCCGTGCTTTGAAGAGTAATTAGTCACGTTAATGAAACAAGTACGTGACTACATAGTAATTTAAGAACTATTCTTGAAAGGAAGTGTTCATGGTTCAATAAAATAACTTGAACAGCTGTTGAGGAGTCCTTGGAGGCGAACCTGTCAAAGCCAGTCAGACAAATTTTGCGAGTCTTACGGGTGTGTTATTAATGGGTTTTTTTACATTCAGTGTAGGAAGGACGTGCTCTGCCTAACAACAAGATAAAGGAGAACGGTTAGTTGGGTGAACAGTTATTGATGTATGACAAAGTCGTGTGCATTACTGATGACGAGTTATAACGGCTAATTATTAAACAAGAAGGTTGAGCGTGAAATCGAGGTCATTGAGTATAGAAAATTAACACAACATTATAACTGCAATGTTGATATGAAATACGTATCCAAAGTCGTTAAGATCAATGTATTAAAAGCTTTATTTGCAAGTGTTAGATTAATACGTAACGCGAAGCATTGGTCATTATACGTTATATGTTACTGTACGGTTACTGTATATTTAACCTTCGCAATTTGTTTAGAATATATCTGTATGAGATCAAGTCCTCTTTGAAGTAGGATCAATCTAGAATCCCAGCAGGGAATAAAGAAGGGTACACGCATTATTAACTGTATTAACTTTCGATAATTTGGCACAACTTGGAACCACTTTGGATCGTGTGTCCTGGCATTTATTCTAGCTACGATGCCAATACACTTCAAAGTAGATACCTTACGCTAAGGAAGACTAACGTGAAAAATTTTCTTTTACATAGGAACGAGCGATCATGAGCAAAAGAGCGAAGTTGGAAACGTAAAGATGGTTTGACGTGCCCGCTCTGCCGGATGTAGCACTTGAAACAACACCTTGGTATTCTGTTACAATTGCGAGTGGCTACTGCCCAAGAAGAAAAACTGCCAAGACGAGAAAGGACTACGGATTACTGTTCGTTTGGGTGTTCAGTGACAGAAAAGCCGATGATCTCAAACTGTGATGGTGATGGTGATGGAAAAGAATTGATGCTTCAGACATAGAAACTGATTTTCATCTTTTTCATGTCCGAACGACGATGGTATGTGCATGCTCAGATCTTCCATCTGTTTCAGAGGGGAACGGCTAGGCTAGAAACTGACAAGATCCGTTTACATCTATATGAATGGCATCTGACTTCAACCATGTGCATTCATGAATGGGACTGCTTTTATAAACCATGACCACGTGTCTTCTATTGGGAAGAAAATCTAAGATAGATTTACAGGATTACTAAACGTGGCCTTAATAAGTAGCGTGATATTGTAAAAGGCAATGGCTTTTAACTTGCTAAAAGGATGGGCCCTAGGGCTAAGCAGGTATCTCGAAATGATTACACTAGTACCTTCTGACCTTTAACATCGTGATGAGAAAACTGTAAAACCATTCTGTGTTAAGCAAAACAGAACTGAGAATTTAAGTCGTTGCTGAAATCTTTCATGTTTTTGACATTCTTTGCTTTCGATTTCAGGGTTTTACGGTACGTTACGTTTGCTGGTTGCTAAGAAAGATATCTTTCTAAATACAAGAGTGATATTTAAGCAGTACGTAATATCGCTTAAGCTTGAGCACTTTCATGTATAAGGTGCTTATCTAGTCTTGCTACATAATATTTTGGGCGGATTCGAAGGGGACGCGTCCCTCAGTGGTGTGCCAGGCTTCGGCGCTAGCATTTGCTACGGACTGTGATGGCTTGTAATCGTCCTCCGTGACATCACCGAATCTCATCAACGAGCCTCCAAGGTAGTACGGATCAAAGAAAAGCAAAATGATGCAAAACAAGGATCCTAATGACAGTAGAATGCATGAAAGAAACCGCGTGGCGATACTCTATCTACATACAATCTATCTATCGAATTAGCGACAGTGATTAATGCAATTAGCAAGCTATGTTTAGACATACTTGCTATAAAGAATCACAGCTAGGATCTAGTGGTAAGTTCAATGATTTCTGTGCGTCCAGGAGTTTACGTCTCCCCTGGGGCTGCCTCTTTGCTTATCAGGAAGTACGATGAGAGATCGCAATACTCATAGCACCACTAGCTTAAATAGAATATCATGCAGAAGAGAGTGTATGAGATCGTAAAATGTAAAAATTGGTGATTGGAGCATATCTTGAAATTGTACTAGAGGCCGTCGCATACGGACGATATTTGTTTGTCAAAGATCGTTAACATGCCTCTGCGTCACTCGCACACAAGAGACTTTTACCTTTCAAACACAAAACATTTCTAAATTTCCTAGCGTTGCGCACACGGCGAATCTTTTTTTTTTCAGGCAGGTTTCCACATGACAATTTTCAGGATCATCCTTTTGAAAGCTCGAGTAAGCAAATGACATGCGTGAAGCCCTAAGTTAACTGCTTTTTTCTTCGAAGGAAATTGATTCTGTTGTATACCATACTATCACTATTGTGTAGAGAAAGGAAGCTGACAGAAAAGGGAATTAAAGGTGATGTCGGATACGTAATCCTAGAAAAGGAAACAAAAAAGGAGAGCATGGGCTGCCGGTGGATGATGTACGCTTGTATGATAATCAATCGTTGCATGTATTTTAAGAAATTTAGAAATTTATTTAGGCTTGTAGTTTCTGCCATACTTAAGAGAGTGACAAAAATAAGAGAGCCCGCTAAGAATACGACCCTTAGCATAGAATTTCATCGCCTTAAATCAATCGGTAATGTCAGCTGGGTATTCAGATTTTTAGAGGGTTCTGGTGAGCAAATGTCTTTGTCAAAGTCTCCCCTTTCCTGTGCAGTGCTCTGCTCTTCCGACATCTTTCTGTAACTAAGCTTCAATAAGTAAGAAATTGAACTAGATCATCCTACTTACCTTGGACCCACAGTCCCTGATGTTAATAGGCCAGCGTTTTTAAGGACTGATGCCTCCTGCGTCTACCAATATCCGTACAGGAGATATTTCCTTTCATAGATCAGAATTTCCGAATGCCAAAAGCACCAATCGAACGTGTGCGCCAGTCGTAGAAAAACAATATGAGGTTATGGAGCCCCAAATCGGAAACAAGCGAATTCATAGGGAAACATTAAAACATGCTGCAACAGGTGAATGGAAATTTCTTTTTAAAGATGTAGCACACCCTGGCTAGAGAAAATGGACAAACCATGTCGGTTCAGATCTTTATTTCTTAAAACTCTCGTATTAAGCGAATTAGTGCAATCAAAGGGGGGGAAGCTTCAGCCACACTTGAAGGCCTTAGGGAGGCATCAAAGGCCTTTTCAAGGTCTTAGAAGGCAAATAAAGGTGTCTGCTGCTGTTTTCGGTTCTTTCCTTGGACTTGTCTATCACAGAGTATAATTAAGGGTTCCTCCCACTGAATGATCTAAACCCACATTGTGATTCTGGGTAAATTTCAGCCAGGATTTGAAGACGAAATAGAAAAAAGTTTGCAAAGATTACTTTTTAATCGGAGTGTTTGAACTGAAGCATTATTTGCAATACCTAAGTATTAATCGTTGTCATATATTCAGGTATAGTAAGAAGGTTAGAACACTACTACAGAAACCGATTCTCTTACGATACTCCCACCAAAGCAAACGATTTCATAATTCCCCGTAGTGTGCCCCTAATATTGCATTCCAATTACATCGTCAGTATATCATAATATCTATATAGATGTACATACCATCAAAGGGGTAAACTGATTAATTAGAAGGGAAGTGATGGAATTAGTCGATTAGCTCAACGTGGTATTTGAAACAAAATTCGTACATGTGGAATTGAAATTTTTGCACGCAATAAGAGATGATAGAGAAATGAAGTCAAAGAAATCCGCAAGAAAGGGCTGTTGCTGATGCTCATGAGTAATGTTGATTGAAAAAACTTGCGTTCATGCTAGAAATGCAACAAGAAAGTCTGTGCTTCATATTCAGCAAAAAAGAGGCATTTGTCTGCAATAAACCAAAATGGTGAAGAAAGTAATTGCAAATATGGTGAAGAGTCCATACACAAGTACTATTTCATTTCTGATATGCTGTGCTCGTGTTAAATGTTATCATTATGTTTATATTTTTCAAGAAACTGTTTCATGCGTACTTAATATCTTTGTTTTTAATCTCTGTGAAACACTCAGAATTCAACTCCGGTGGGCGGTGAGAAAAAAATTTATACCCTTGAAGGTAATGCAATACATATGATCGGGAAGTAGTCTAAGTTCTAGTTGGGCGTCAACAGACACGTGACGTGACGTCAACTGACATGCTTTTTAACT
>JAAAKL020015350.1:0-11531 GCA_010016065.2 Carybdea cf. marsupialis auct. non (Linnaeus, 1758)
ACACTGATGGTATATTCTCTTCTCTTTACCCAAGAGGCTTATTATTTTGATAGCTATTACATCACGGGTTCCCTTTTCTTCTTGTAAATCCGAATTGGTCATCACCAATCATTGCTATGAAAGCTTTCACACTTGATTTTTTACGATACCCACACAAGAATGAATAAGAAAGTATTGCCCCTTAAGAAGTCCCAGAACAAATGGTTTTCATCCTCTGACTGGGTTGTTTCCATATTTGCTGTGGACACTGGAGTTTTTTGTTATTTTTCCCCCCTTGTTTATCCATCTGCACACACTCAGTTTCCTAGTAAGCCTCTATTCAATTTTGGTTGGGGTGATTTGCTTTTAGCTTCCAAGGAAACGTGCACCCACCAATCCATGCTCATAAGGAGCTGAAAATTTTCGACATTTTTAAAAGTCTGTCTACAGATAGTGCTATAATAATGTTGAAAAGTATGTCCATTCAGCTCTATGCCCCTGGTGCAGTTATTTGAATTGTGAACCACTTTTCGGCTCTACACTACCCTGTTCTGCACAACAAACTCTACTCTACAGTACAGTACAGTACAGTACAATACAGTTACGTTGGTTGTAAACTTACTCACGGAAATGGGATCTGTTTAAACATTCTATCAAGGAAAGATATACTAACTATACCATTTACAAGGCTCAAGTCAGAAAAGAGGCTTCAAGAAGTCCATTGCCCCAAACACAGTTGTGGGACGACGGGGCAGAATAGTGTAAGTTTTCACGAATGTTGGAGCTACCTTGCTTCAGTACTGTCATTCCGTATGGTCTGTATGTAATTGATATTGAAATGATAGGTATGTGGTCAACATGGAATCTGATGTCCGGCTTAATGATAAAACCTATTCAAGACAATCACAATTGATAACAGTATAAACGAGTCTGTTCAGTGGCTTTGTTGGTTTGTGGAGTGCCCGGTTTGACAAGAGAATCGCCTTATCAGGTCTTACGACTAGTTGATGTAGATTGTAGAATTACACATTCTTGATTCCGGAAGAAGATGTGTAATAGCAGTATTCATCACTGACTGTTTATGATTGCTGGAAGGATGTATCACCGATGGTCATCAAATTTTTCGGATAGCAGAAAGATGTCACACTTAACGATGACTTACTTCAACTCTCAATAAAAAATGAACCTAGAGTAAGCTCACGATGTTAGATGGTATAAGGGAGGAAGGCAAGTAACACTCGAGGACGAACGGATAATCAGATTGTCAAAGGAATTGTGTTTCAAGTAGACTGTAAAATGTACGAGTATGCTTTTAGAGAGAGAAAAATATATATCCAAGATCGAGATGATTGAATCAATTTAGGATTAAGTTCCTTTAAAATATTCCAAGAAAAATAAGTGTAAATAGAACTCATGTGCAATATCTGTGTTAATTTCACACTCTCATGTAGATGGACGAACGTCGACGGGTTGGATGAAGATAGGAAGTCACCCGTATTTCAGATTACAACCTGGATAAACATAGTGTGAAAAAATATGCTATAAAAGTTGCCAATGGAGGCCCAGTTTACGATGTAGCCCAAACCAGGATTTTTCAATACCATTAGAAAAAGCAGTGACACGTTGAGAACCAACATCTGCCTAACCGACTTTTCCCTGTGTCTCCCCAGGTAGATAGGGGATGACAATACTACAGTAATTCTAGTCTTGTTTGACAACCATTGAAGCTAGCGTTATTTCCCTCTTGCTCTTCCCAACCGCTTGAGCATTCTTTGCACAATTTCGAAGTTGATGCAACTTGACTTCGCGTATACATAGTCAATTAAGACAGAAGTTTTTCCGATATTCGTCAGATAGCTGAAACAGGAGACACATTTAACTTCAAAAAAGAAAATTTCGTTAATCAACTCGTTTACACCAGATACTACAATATTCTATTATCAAATAAACGGTGGCTAAAAGCATACTTTTCTTAAGTATAAGCCCAGACAAGTAAGAAGTTAAATGTACGCGTATGTACTTGTAATTTTCTGTAAGTATATTTTATTTCTTGGTTTTTCTTCCATGTTCAACTTCCTTAAATCGTTATCTGCGACATCACAGTCAAAGTCAGTCAATACGATAGCTTTATTGAATAGGGAAATAGGGCAGCAACTTTTTAAATAACAATATAGAAAGAAGTATATAAACTTATCTTGCCCTTGTTGTGATAAAGTGACATTTGTTGCAAAGTGTCATCAAATGTTTGCAATAAAATTAACAAGAATGTATAAAACTCAATCCGAATAGGCCCGAATTGAATTTTTGGCTTACAGTCAACTCTTGTATAGGTATAGTGAAAACGAGTGAATTTTAACAGGTTGATCGAGTCTTGTCGAGCGTTATCGAGCTCTTTTCAACACTAGCCCAACAAAGTTGAGCACACACCTACTCGGTGAAACTGTTCCTGATAAATTTTCCCGCCCATGTCAGATTGCTACGACAAAACATGAGAAGAGTTGTTCATTTAGAAAGTCCAGTATTTAGTCATAACCCATGTTTGAAGTTTTCCTGTTCGCAAAACGGTTCGGTTTTTTTTGTACGCAATGGAATTTTGGCGAGAACAGGTTTAATATTGAAGAGCTTTGATCACACAAAAGAACGACTTTAGTTCACGAGGGTCAAGGAAGAAGCGGTCATCACTGTGTCCGTTTGGTTTTTTAAAGTTGCTACACTGTAAGTGTTGGAAGGGAGTTTTTATGCCTCGCAACGTTTATAATGACTGATCTGATACAAACCCCTGGGGAGGGTGGTCAGGCATTTGTCCATACTAGATGAGATGTAGCGATCTCTCTTACTCACAGATTCGAGGATTTCCATGCCATGTACATGTTGATTCCTGTGTTCAGATGTGTGTTATGTGATACCGCGAAGAATTTATTACTGGGTGCGCGCGACTGTACCTCCCGGAAAGAATATTTGGATTTCAGCATGGATGCAGTCGCAAGAACCGTAATGTTTCCCACACCCGTTAATTGAACCAATGCATGCAAGGCACCGAGGTTACAAATTTATAGACCTTTACAAATTTATAGAAGCAGTTCTCCCGTGCTGTTGCAAAGAGATTGAGGTGCCATGATCAGTACTTATCTCGTTACTTTGCAGCTGTTCCGCTCCCATCAGAGTACAATTTACGGCTATCTCCGAATTCGAAACACGCCATTACTTGATAATTTAGTGTAAATAGTCTGCAGTTATCCGCCGATTATTGCCAACAGTGACATTGATCTGATGTTTCTATTCTTGGCGATGGGCTACTGAGCATGAGCCTTACATTGTGAAGCTGATGGAAACATATCCCCTACCAGTTGCCCAGGTTGTCAAATACGGGTTCTTGGCGGGGTTCCATTTTACGTACACTCGTGTTGATGCGTCTATTGAATATCGTAATGGGTGTAATGAAGAGTCGCTGTTCATTTATGCTAGCAATCACCATGGATTGCCCAGTCTTTCATTATTCGTATGTTGCAAGAAGTACAAGACCAAGTAGGCTTGAATTTGCAAGTACTGTGTTAGAGCTTGCTTGCTTGCTATTTTCGCGAAGCGTTGATTTACCCCGGATGATGTTTGTCAGGCAGTTACAGGCAATAGTGCTTGAGGCCGAAGGTACCAAAAAGAGCGGGTAACTGGCAATTTCAAGTCACATAAGATGCATTATGAAAAGTTTGGCCACTCTGAATCCAACCGATTGCGCGTTTGCCAGTTTCTATGAGGGATTGTATGTTATAATCCTTCCGTCGACACCCACGACTGCCAGCCATCAACTACCCGATAGATGAAAGGTTTGTGTATCCTTGTGGTTTTCCAAAAACATATCTAAAACTGTGGTACCTCATCTTTTGAACCAAGTATTCTCTCTTAGGCACTCGTGAATCCAAACTATACTATACCCCATAAAAGAGATATCCAACTTTGAATGAAAAAGTCGGAAATTATGCTGCAGGTTGTCGAAAGATAATTTATTTAAATGAACCGAGTGCTATCTATATGAAACCGTGATTTTATTGGTCTTCAGTATCTCGGCAGCCACGGCCTTAATTGACCTCCTGTTTTTGTAGGCCAAATTTGGAGGTATTACGCTGAACATAGGGTAGATATATATTTATGTATATATGAATGTGAGAAAAGAAAGACTGACAGTTTCGATGGTCAGCTCTAAAGCCCGTGTTCCGCGGAGTTCTCCCTGGCTTTGAGTACTACATTGACAAACATTGTTTTTCTTTCCTCTTGCCACTCCCTTTCCATACAAACATACATACATGAATAAACGAATGAATAAAATGAAGAGATAAATACAGAAACAGATCAATGAAAAAATAAATAGGTTATGGTACTCCATTTTAGCCGTAAATTAGAATTTTGTTGCATTGTGGTGCGTTGCATGAAAGAAACGGGGAAAAGGAAACGAGCCCGCCACTTGCCATACTGATTAGTGTGTTTGTCGAATAAGTGTTTTGTCGCGACAGGACTGAGCAGGGGTCGAAATGAAGAAAAGATGTATGATCGGACGTTTTTAAAGACGGCGTATTACAATGTAATGGATTTGGGAAGCATAATGGTAACAAATTTCTTCCGTCGTTTTGGAAGTTTTGAGTGTTGCATTGACCGGACGCCTTTTTAAAATGATCGGATATATCCGACTTCCGGACGTTATTTCGACTCCCTGCTCAGGTTTCGTTCGTATAGATGCAATAATCCTCAGGTACTCGAAGACGCCATCTGTCAAAGACGTGTGTTCATCATGATATGGCACTTCTATGGTATTTGAATCGCATTGCTCAGTAATTTAGGTTTGAATGTGAGAGATAGGTAATGCACCAGCGACGGTTTGTTGGGGAGCGGACAGATAAGACCAGGGATACATAGTGGTCTCCACCCCCACAGCAAGATGTGACCACAGCTGACGATAGAGGAGCATCCGCGTAGCGAAGGAGCGGAACAGCCTTCCTCTCGTGTCCCCCATTCACTACATTTAAGCATTGCTGAAAGATTCTCCCATCGATATGAACGTACGATTAGGTAACTGTTCGATAAGCTAATTGACTTACTTGCATCTTTCGCGTATTCAACAATCGCATTCAGCGTGGCATGGCCAGTCAATCACAGGTACAATCCAGGAAGTCTCGCCCTTCCTACATCGTCATTGTTCGTCACAGATTTCCATCTGCCAGGTGTCATAATTGTTAGACAACCCCCTAAGAGTTGGTCTCATTCCTTTTGACGTTGTCGCAACTGTTTGGAAAAAGGAATACGAGTGATTATACTGGTATGAAGTCTCCAGATGGTATTAGGATGTAAAGGAAAAGAAGTCGTAGACGCAAAGAGAATAACAGTCAGTAAAGCAATACCAGTGAGTACTAAACTCATGGACGACAAAATCAGAATTTGCATATTTTGGCAGTCAAGAAAAGGGCAACCACTGTTAATATTCGCTGTGAAAATATGTTATATTTGTAGCCACAGGCCCCTATTGCTCTACTATCGCACAAACGATGTAAATTTCTGGTGGTTTACTCTGAGGCATTTGGCCTCAAGTATCTGCGCTATGACTCATTTACCTGGAAGAGGGCAAAACGTTAACATCTCTAAGCAACTCCCTTCATGCCTTTTGAACGTCCTGGAGCGTAGCCAACATGACAAGCATGACTCGTACTTTAACGTGGTATCGAATGAAAACCCAAGTGTCATGTTTTCCATTCATTCAAGCAAGAAGTGGAAATGCTACAGTTTCCTCACACAGCCATTTTCCTAGACCAAATCCTTTTACTCTCGACGCCATCAGATAACCTCGTGGCGATGAGTCATATGAGACTTCAGGACAGATATACACTGTGAAGTAGCAGAACATTGAGCGCTGCCTTTGTTTTATTTAAACAGGTTATGTTGTTAAACGAAATATCTTCTTTAGGGCTTTTTTTTGTTGCTAGCATCAGCCCGGGAAGGCATTCTCTTCTTCATCCTTTAGCAGAGGTTAAAAATTCCAAATGTGTGCTTCGCTTTAGAGTTGGAAGTGCTCAGGCGTTGTAGCAGATACAATTACACAAAAGACAGCTCGAATAAAGCACCCTGTTAGGATACCGCAAAACATTTCAAGTTCAATGGCTATCCTTTGTACTTTGTTCATCGCCAGTGTACACTAGGTTATGCTCCTTATAATGGATTACGAAACAGGGTTACTGAACTCGCATTACAAGTTTTGCAAATCCCTCGGGAGGGACCTGTATTTATCCAGCCGGCCGTTGGTCGAGACTTGATTGCACTGGCGGTACAGATGTAGGTAAATAAGACTGTGTTCGTAACAAAAGAAGGGTTGTGTTTTCCCGAGGTTATTACGAAACAGCAATTTAAGAAGTAGTGTACTGGATGGAAGTCTGGGCCTGGTGTATTATTGCAGTGGTGAGGCGAATCAACTCTTCTCGGTATACGCAATAGGTACACCCTTCAGAGATTTACTGCTTATTTTCGAAGATAAACTTGACCACACTCTTTGTCCCAGTAGATTTCTGGGAGCGGCTCCCACCATAGCCCGCAAAACTGTGTCTACGATGAACTTACCGTGTCCGGTTTTAGAAATTTAGGGTCCATGCTTGTGTCAACTTAGATGCAACTAGCGTTAAAGCAACGGGACAATATTCTGCATTAAGTTGCACTACTTGACTCAGACAATTCAAATGTTTACTCTCTAACTCTTCGTGTGTAAAACATAACGTTACCGTTATACCCGAGCTCCGAGAACATAACTAGCAAAGGCAGCTTTTGCTTTAGTAGAAGATTGCCGGCGACATACAATTTCCCAAATATCTTGTTTCTTTCGTGCCCTGAAAGTAAACTTTCCCCACAGTACAATGACAATGACAAATTCAATACATTTTGTGAATAGTCTGGGCATTGAAGAGGTTCTCCATGTTTCTGGCTTCGCGCCTCAGACTCTCGAACACTCTCTTCGGTTCAATATGTATTGAAACCGCCGGTTCATGCGAAGCATGTATTTTCGTCATGGTTGTAGCTATAAATTTATGCGAATTAGGGAGCCAAGAATCGGTACAAAATCACTTTACTCTTATCGGTAATGCTCACGGTGGTTATGATGGAGGAGCTATTACCTCGGTACGTTTAAGTTGAACAAGGCCGATGTTAAGTTGTATATTACTCAAACTTTGGGGCAGATTATCCCCGGTTGAAAGCCTAGAAACAAAGCAAACCACCTGTGTGGATTTCCGAAGCCCTTTACTGAGGGGCATTTCACGACGGCCTTGATTTACCTACTTTTCCACGGCCGATAGGCCCTGCGAGTCAAGTTCTGCCAGATTAGCAATGCTTCTCATGGTATTGATGTTGCACTAAGTCGCTTAATACTACTATAGGACGTAGTTTCTGCATTTTTACCCAAATTCCGCTGCAGTGGTTGCAATAATAACACGGCTGTTCCCGCTTCGATTGTAGTTGAACGGTTCTATATTTGACCAAATATCGCAATAGTGCTACGAGTTATGGGTCGACTGGAGTAAAGCATTGTTACATATGTTGTTGACGTTATGTCTATTTTCATTCCTTGAATATATACGAGGTCAGTGACACATCAGTGTGTCATAGAATGCATTTTGTGAGAAACAACTAGCGTCCGGACAACTAATCCATCGGCTATCCCACAATAAGATAGAGCCGTGGCATTTTTTGAAACCAGGCAGCGTGTTTATGAGTGCCTGCATCCATTACAGTAAGATTCTAGCAGGTCTCGTTGTTTGCTTTAGAACCTCCTCGAGCTGTCAAACTTTGTGATCGCAATTTGCGAAATTTTAGGGGTAACCGACGTCACTAACAACCAGCTGATTGAATGTAAGACACTGTTGTTGCCAAGGACTCTATATGGTGTGATAGGATCAGATCGATTATTGTGGTACTAAGTATGTAATCCGGTGAAGTAGTAGACTGAAGGACATTAGTTTTATCGTCGAATTGTGACGCCACACCAGACTTACAAATTCGGATGTTTTGGGCGTACTTGAGCTTGCCACTATTCAAGTCTATGAGCCTGATAAGTGGTTTTGAAACACAGTGGTTTAGTTCGTGCTCTAGAGTCCGACATAACAGGGATTGCTGTAATAATAGGTGTGTGCAGAAAATATCCTAGTAATAGATAGTATGGCTGGACTAGTGTTGAATTTTTGTCGCGTTATCTTCCAAACGTTATGCGATTGTGAAGTAATCGAAGGCCTTGCCCACACCGTATCACAATTAATCTTGAGTCTGCGAATAATTTTGCCCGGATTTGAAAATTTCTGCATTTTACATCTAGCGTGCTCAAACCGAATTCGCCCGTCTATTCACACGCAAATTCATTCTAGTATCCAGGTCCCTTCTGCACGTATTGTCAGCAAAGTATGCGTAAAAGTCGGCAATTGTAAATTTTGAGGGAATCTCGTTGTTTACGATGTCGTGTACTGCTCGCAATCAAAACTTTTCGCGTTCTATTTTCCCAGATTGTCAATCCTTGCTATTGTTATCAGTATGTACGATTGGGATAGAAGGCGAATCGAAATAAAGAGTGTTTGATCAACTACGCTTATACGAGACTTGTATACTAAAGCGTTTGATAATGTCTTGATGATGTGAGACGAAAGCGCTCAGGAAGGAAAATGAATTTATCCTTAAGTTATATGTGGTTTTACCGTCAAGGATACTCTTGGGAACGTTGTCTGTTCCCGACAAAAGATTGCTCTGCAGCATCGAAAATGCATGCAAAGACGGGTCAAGGGTGAGTCGGGGACACACTTTTTAAGATTTTGTGACGATCTCAACAGTACATCGCATCTACTTTTCTTTGTATTCTTTAATATGAAAAAGCAGCCTAGAGTGGAAGAAATAAAGGATGTTGTATGGAAGAAAAGGCTGATTTTTAGTAGTATTTCCTATCAGATAGGAATCATCACATCAATGTCGGAGCTATTTGCATTTTTTTTTAGTATTCTCTCGGGACACCGTTTGGAATAAGATGCACTCGTGCATGCTTGGAAAACTGTTGTATGCACGTGCATGTAGGGTAGGTACGTATAAGGAAAACTAAAAGTGATGACGGATAAGAAAAAATTAAGAAAGAGAAGAAGTGAATCGTCGGGAACTGAAGAAGCTTCGCTCTTGATTCGCAAAATGGTGGTATATGTGATGTCTCTAAAAACAGGTATATCCAACGTTGTTTATCACACAATTACTCATCATTATAGAATAATAATGGTCTTCGTGGGTTGCAGAGACAACAGGCCCAGTTTTACCATGTAAACAGGTCTCTACTAATAAATATCCATGTTTTAGTGCGCAGACTGTTTCTCCGAATATCCTAAATGGTGTCCCTACCTTAACCTCACAAACCGCGAAGATTTTCCAGAACCGTCATTTGTTTATCACCATAGGCAGTTCAATTTCAGTTTTTGGTAGATCATTGAGGTGGGGCAGGAACCATTCCAGCCTCGTCACGATTCAAAATCACTGGTGTAAACGCTCAGAAGGACCTAGCATAGTTTAGACTTTCCTTTGCAATTGGGTTGTTTTGAACTCAATCTCAGCGTGCCAAATTTCAGAACGTTAACTGCTCTCTGGGTGTTCAGCATACCACCGCTGATCAATTTAGCTCTCTGAAACTCGCAAGGAAGCTGTAAGTAGACCAGACAAACGTACTCGCTGGTCACCTTTCCCTAGGTTTATAGAATCCATGTCTCAGAGTTTTTAAACGTTGATAATGTTGAACTAGTTTTAAAAACATCGAGAGGCCCCTACATTTTAGACTTACCAACGTATGCAACGATTTACCTTCTCCATGAGCAAAGGAACGAGAGCGGAAAGAAACAGTAGAGTAGCTAAATTCTTTAGAACGTATGCACATCTATTGATGCTGCGCTTTCCTCGCCTGAGTTATTATTATGCTCTTTTACTCTAGTTTAAACTAGTAACTCAGTTATAGTAAATCTAGGATACGGCATTTTGTTCTAAGCAACATGTCTGAGAGGTTAGAGCAGTTGACTAATAATGTAAGGGTTACGAGAGGGTCAGATTTTAGCCCCAGTCATGTTGCAGTAGAATGGAAATTTGATTTTGTTGCTTGACACCATGCAAATTCTTCTTACGAAAGCAATGCTTCTGGAAAATTGACTCTTACGTCTCCGGGAATTTGCGGAGTAGTTGATGGATGGGCTTTTCAGGTCTCCTTTTTTCGTGTTTTTGTTTTGTCTTTTCATCCAGTGTTGCCAGCCAGTCAGCCCAATGCATTATGTATGTGGTGATTCCACTTAGTGAATCTTTTCCAGTTACATAACATTGACACACAATTAGCGATCTTTGT
Organism: Carybdea cf. marsupialis auct. non (Linnaeus, 1758); assembly: GCA_010016065.2. Taxonomy (NCBI): domain Eukaryota; kingdom Metazoa; phylum Cnidaria; class Cubozoa; order Carybdeida; family Carybdeidae; genus Carybdea; species Carybdea cf. marsupialis auct. non (Linnaeus, 1758). The sequence goes on from JAAAKL020015350.1 coordinate 10,352, forward strand.
TGATGCCATTCTTTGCGTTACTCGTGAGCATTATACCACATTGTTCTTCAGTCATCTTGGCGAGTCTTTGAATGTTTTCCTGATGTGGTACATTATGATAACATTGCCAAATAACCATTACAGAGATGCTCCTACAGTTTTCATTACCACATCCAAGACCACAACCTCACTATTGTTCCATAACATAGGCGAAGAGATATGCCACAAGAGCAGACCGACAAAGCAATCAGACGGAGATGACAGTGAGGGGTTTTCTCTGAGAATACCTGTTTGTAGGATTTCTGTTTATGTGGTTTGTAACCATAGTTGCCACATATTAAGTGTGCTACGAAATGGCTAGTGGATCAGATGAACGTGCGATTCAAGTTTCCCGCACCCAACACGACTCTCGATAATCAGTGGAAGTACTCAGGTAACTTCCCAAACTCGTTTAGAAAATAGAAGGGGAATAAGCTTCCTTCAAGTCCATATCTTGCTGTTTCATGGTCTTTGTAACGCCCCAGGTGCAAGGGAGCAGCGTTTGTTCAGATTGAAGTAATAGTTTGCACAGTTATGCAGGTCTATTTCTGAACTGTATGTGTTCTGGCCATAATTTCCTTGCCGAGTACCTCAGCTCACTTGCTATTTTATGTAACTCACAACCATTCGAGACAAAAGAAAACGTTGTGTGGTTACGAAAACCACTGCATGTAATATGAGCATGAGCAAGCATACTTTTGCAACCCAATAAGCCCATAAACCGTCACAAAAAGGCATATGAACTGCATATCTTACATTCTGCCATTACATCATGGCCACTTTTTTACAAGCTCATGTTTTGGTAGTCACGAGTTAGAAGAGGTGTATTTCTTATTCATCCTTCTCACAATCCCGATTTCTTAGGTGCCTATTCCCCCCCTCCGCCGCATTATGATTTTCCTAAATTTCTCGACTCACGCTCTTATTAAGATCACCGTTTATTTATAGATAGGATTTTGGTTCTATTTGTAACATTGCTATGCATTTTGATATTCCGATACTAGTAAAAAGAAATTGAGCCAGAGGTAAAACACTATTCCCGTTGCTTATGAATATCGCCACGTGTATGAAGTGTAAACTGTTAAGAATGAGTCAGCCAGGGAAGTTTCTAGAAGCCCACGCGGTCTCACAGTGTGTCTTACGAAATGTATAACTCGTGATT
>JAAAKL020015351.1:0-11531 GCA_010016065.2 Carybdea cf. marsupialis auct. non (Linnaeus, 1758)
ACAAACCGATCGTAGTTTCATTAGGCTATTGATATACTGGTATTCCGCTTTCATTTTCGTCCATAAACAAAACTAACTCCTCGACATCGATCATATCATCTGCGTAAAGCGCAGCAAGTTGATTAGCACCAACATTTGTTTACGAGAACGCTTGACTTTTTGCGCTGTCATCTAAACGTTTTTTGTGAAAGTCGAGGACAAAACTTCTTCGTGGGGGGTACTGGTCCTGGTCCTCGTCCTGGTTCTCGCATCTAAAACTCTCTAATAAGATCGTTAGTAACTTATTCAAATGGAAAGTTGAAATTGTGAACAATGAGTGTTGATGGTAAAGGTGTCAGTCTTTGGAGTGATGTAGATATTGGATAGACGTCTTATTAAAATTGGCCGTTGGGTGTTTGATTTCTTCGCTTTATATTTCATTTATACTCAATTGAATCAGATCGCAAGGCTATACTTTATAACAAGACAAATTTTATAGGAAATGTCTACCTGGTACGCAGAAGTAATCCAAATTGATTTCGATCCAGTACGCTTCCTGTAAGCGCAAGACCAATCCGTATTAGTTTAAATTTGAGTTTAATTAAATCTGCACCGTAGTTAACAAATTCCTTTCCCTTGTGCGACTCCTTGCGCTTATTTAAAAGGGATTTACTTTCTAAATTTTAAAGGAAAGAAAGTGTCTGTTTCCAGACAGGGTATTTTGATTAGAATAGATAAGATACATTGGTTAGAATTCGTACCAACTGCTTGGAATTCTTGTATTAATATTCTCTTCTGATTTATAGAAGGAATGCGCATATTTAATGGTCTCAGGGAGAAATATATTCGTTTCCTTGTGTAACTCTAAATTATTCTCTGACTATTTTAGAAAGCAACGCACGTAATCGACGCCAGTTAAGTGAGCTGTTAGATGAAAGCGTACCAATTACATCATCAACGTTCCTAGTTACTTCGGACAATCGATTCTTGTTCGCTTGTGGTTATTGGGATAACAGTTTCAAGTGTTTCTCAACAGACTCAGGTAAGTGCCAATGATTGTTTTTGATGGTTTAAAGTGTGAAATCTTTCTGAACAAATATGTTCTTGTCGTTCTCACCAGTTCAAGATGTCTTCTGTGACATCGGTTTCATACTGCCGTTAAACTTCTTTTTATTTTTGAACTGTTTCCAAACTACCCCTTTCCAATTATCGTTCGTTCGTCCCAATTATCATTCGACTCTCCCATTCTCTTTAAAGTACTAACATGCTTGCTCTGCTCACCTTTATGTGTTATTGGTACGTATGTATTTGCTCTGTGATTCACAGACATAAGTCATAACTTTTCTTCGTGTGGTCCATGTTTGAAAATGAAAGCAAGAAACTTGAAAACCGTGCCAAACTGGAGACTTGCTATAATTTATGCTATAATGTATGGTTTCTTTATCTAGGTAAATTGATTCAGTGTATATTTGGCCACTGGGATGTTGTGACTTGCTTAGCCTACTCCGACGATGCTGTGTCCGGTAATAGCGCCATTATCGCTTCCGGGTCAAGGGATGCTACTGTCTTGGTATGGAACTGGGATGCAAAGAGACATCGGATAACAGGAGTGGATGAGATTGCAGGTAAGAACGAGAACAGTTTAAGGGACTATGCCTTCAGATAGCTTTCTCCTGAAAAATGCAAATGTATGCAAAGGTTCACTAGCATATGGCATCTGTCTCACTAGGACAGTGGACTTTTGTATCAGGTACAGTCGAACCGGTCTATAGCGGACACCTGCTGTTCCTGGAAAAAGTGTCCGCTATTACAAGGTGTCCGCTATATAGAGGTTTTCAACTATATCTGCCTAAATTAATTGATCTTTATTAATTAATTCTAATTCAATAATCTGCCTAATTTCGCCAAGAAAAGAAGAACAAAAAGATATATCAATTCATAAAAATGTTTTAAATCTCATATATATTTTTCAATAGTAAAGCTTTAACAAGTTTAGGAGGATTTGAAAAAGTCACTTGTTCAAGAAATACTTACTGTACCATGGATTTTATCGGTTTATATTCTTCAGACAACTCAGGGACCACGAAGCCATAGGGTAGGGGAGCTTAAATAGGAGTAAAATACGAATGTCCGCTATACACAGGTTAATTTTAAGGCAAATGTTCACGCGGTCCCGAGAAAATTTGTCCGCTATGAAACTGTCCGCTTTATAGAGGTATTTTAATGAGAGTTTGACCATGGTTCGGCCCGTTCCTAGAAAATGTGTCCGCTATTACCAGGTGTCCGCTATATAGCATGTCCGCTATAGACAGGTTCGACTGTAGTTTAAAGCTATTCGAAGCAAGATGCGGTCGTCAGAAGCAGTGCCTATGTGCTAATCCATTTGTATTTGCGATAACACGGTGCCTAGTTATTTTGCAGCACCTCACTTCTTCGTCTGTTCAAGCTCCTCTTTTACGATTTCCATAACAACAGGTACTGATGCAACTATATATAGCACAAAGATTAACCGATCCTTTCTTGTGCCACTTATAAAGAACAGGGATTTTTGTAGGTTTCAATTTTCGAAATCCTGAGGTGTTCCCGATGTTAGATTTCTGTTGTATATATCAAGTAAAGTATATCAGCATATATGATTAAGCGTACTTACACATTAACCAAAATTCGCCTTCGAGTTATAGGGTGCATGGTACGGCTTGTATTTTCGATTGGAAGCAAACTTTTTCTTGTTAAGTAAAGGACTTGTTTTTCATTAAGGATTGTTGTATGGGTCCCACTATGATTTTTAACCCTCCACTTTAAAATTGGTTGTCATGACATTGAGGCAGACTTCGCAAAAGGGTAATCACTAGTCCTCGAACGATTCCAGGAAGCTAACTTTTGCTTCTCAAATCCTGGAAATTGTCTCAATACTTGCATGCCCCTAAAATTGAGCAATTTCAGGAAGATATCGCCTTAGTGTTTCCGTAGTCGTGGATACATGGTGCATAGGAGGAGAAGGATCATTTCAGTTATTTGTACCAAATCCATTTTTTCGATTCAGTTTGTCTAGATAGTAGTCTGTAATGGTACTAATCTTTTTGCTCCAAAGCTTCCAGGAAGTCCTGGAGTTCTCCTGGAATGAACTTCGTTACAAATAGTGGCTCACTTGTAAAATGGTTTTCATTCGTGTTGATGACGCATAATTTTGTTTCCTTTTGCAATTTTGCGTACAAGTAAACTCTATGAATGATATGTTTATCTCTTGTGGCAGTCGTGTAAAAGGTTTATCTTTGGCGGCGATAAAGACGAGTCCTGCTTCCAAATTTTTATTAGTTTTTTCCTACTCCACATATGTCCTTGAAAGTCTATGACGTCTGTCATACTTTTCATGAGAACACATAACATAAAGTTGCCGGTGATTGACTCGGGACGATACTAGTGCAGCTAACAAATTAAGTACTTTCTCGTTAAATTTCTGTCCACGTGTGGTCATAGGAGTTTTTAATTTACTTTTTTTTATTCCTTAGCTTCCTATGCATCGCCCTTGGCTATATGTACCGGGCACGAAATGGCAATACTTTGCGTGGATGTTAACTTAGATGTAGGCGTGGTAGCGAGTGGCTCATACGGTAAGGATATTTTTGCAATTCTTTTAACGTGCTAGGGGGTGCAACTTTGGTACCGACCTGTACTTATCCTACTGATATTATCCTTAAAGATTATTTTCCCCAATTATGATGATGTCCGGGTTTTTTTTGTTTTTTTGGTTTATCGGGTTTAAAACGTGCACTCCCCTTTATAGGGGCTGTGGCGGTGCCCATATACATTGGAGTTGTTATTGATGAATAGAGCACTTTAAGACCGGAGGCCCTTCCTGACGTCACCAATAACACTTCCGGGATTTGAACCCTAAGCTTCTAGACCCTCTTGATCTGAAGGCAAGGGACGTATCCACTAGACCAAGGCGGCCCTTAATGCGTTAATCTCAGGATATACTGCAAGGCTGCAGGGACAATGGAGAGCTTATTCACAAATCGATATACCAAATATGTACATTTGCTGAAACACTGGAAATAATATCTCATTTTACCAGAATTGAATGTAACGGGAGCTTTGCTGAACTCGAACATTCGTTTAGTGAAACCCTTTTCCCAGGATCCGTGAAAGTTCGAGTTACTGGGAGCTATCTGTAGGTGCCATTCGTACAAATATGCGAATGTAAGCATAGTTGAAATGCGAGAGAGGAGTAGTGTCTACTACGTAATATCTACGTCTTCAAAGAAACTTGTTTGGTTTTATTTTGAGCTGTTCCTTTTCTTAATTATGACATCATTGTTTCATGTGACCAAGAGGAACACCGAAGGAGTACGATGAAGATAATTGTAGGTTTAAATTTAACGAACTATGACAGTTTTACTGTTACAGACATTATGAAACAGCGTAATTACCTTTTTATGAGACCCGAGTCACCTTCATATCCAAAGCATTCCAGACCCCCGCCATTGTCTAAATTGTATCATAAATTGATGGGGTAAAACACTCACTTTTTTAGAAGATATTACATTTTAGGGAACCACCCCCCCCTACCCAAATATGAAGAAGTTGGCAATCACCAAATTTTGATAGCGAAATGCTACATACAGTAATACTTACTATAGTATGGAATGATTTGCTTATCCCTTTTAATGCTTCACTTGTTTTCGTCATATTCTAAGTATTAAATATTATGTTTGGTATGCTGCTAGGGAACCATCAAGCGTAGTTTCACCCTTCAACCATCCCCCCCCCTCTTAATGTACTTGTGTAATTTTTTGCCTTAGTACTTCTCGTTGAACGTTCTAAAAATTACAGTCTGTCGTGGCATTTCCATTTCCTTAAACTTTTTGCATTTCACGTAGCAATTGTATGAAAAGGAGATAATAGATGGGTTTGTTTCACTTCTCATATTGGTTTCATGACATATTGCTTTTACAGACATCCCCTGTTTGCTGCACAGTCTCAGCGGAGAGATGCTTCGCTGCCTCAATTTAACGCCGCTACACAGGACGCCGGCTTTCCTGAAGGTCAGCAACTCAGGACATGTCGTCGTGATTTGTGAGGGCGACGAGGATCACGTGTGCATGTTCTCATTGAATGGGCAACAGGCAAAGGATGCTTTGGTAGAAGACAAACTTAAGGTAGGAGGAATGCTTCTAGTAGACCATCTCTACAATAATTATGTCAATTGTGTCTTCTAGTTTTAGTGGCAATTCGACAAGGGGGGATCGAATGACAGTCTTTATTGGTGAATTGCCGTCCGAGTCTCTGTAAGGGGGCTTTGTGGTTTGAGTCGCTGTACATCCTCGTTGCTTTGTGAACTTCTGTATGCCCCGATTGCTATTTGAGTCACTTTACGCCCACACAGTTCTTTAACTCGCTCTTGGCCCTCGTTGCTTTGTGAGTTGCCTTAAGTCTTCGCTGCTGTTTGAATCGCTGAATGTCATCATTGCTGTTTAAGTCGCTGTAAGTCGTTGGTGCTGATTGACTCGCTGTACGTCCGCAGTTCTTTTTGAATCGCTGTAAGCTTCATTATTGTTGGAATCGCTGTAGGTCGTTGTTGCTTTTTTTATATGCCTTAGATCCTCGTTGCTGTTTAAGCCACTATAGGTCCTCGTTGCTGTATTAGATGCTTTAGGTCCTCGTTGCTGCGTGACTTGCTTATGCCCTCGTTGCTCTATGAGTCCCTGTAGGGCTTGTTTTCAGTTTCTGTGGCTTTAAGTCCTCGTTGCTGTTTCTGTGGCTGTAAGTTCTTGTTGCAGTTTGTGTGGCTGTAAGTCCTTGTTGCAGTTTGTGTGGCTGTAAGTCCTCACTGCAGTATGTGTGGCTGTAAGTGCTCGTTGCTGTTTGTGTGGCTGTAAGTCCTCGTTGCAGTATGTGTGGCTGTAAGTCCTTGTTGCAGTTTGTGTGACTGTAAGTCCTTGCTGCAGTTTGTGTGGCTGTAAATACTCGCTGCTGTTTCTGTGGCTGAAAGTCCTCGTTGCAGTTTGTGTGGCTGTAGGGGCGCGTTGCATTTTTTTCCGTGGTACTTCGCGCCAGGTTACTACCGATTTTGATTCTTAACAATCGATGCCTACATTCAAACGATATCATGTCTAGATTTTAAAGCAAACTGATGGAAGCATGAGGTAAATTAGATAAGGAGGAAAATTCTACTATGACATTGAAATCTTCTTGCACTCTGATAGCTCGTGGACTTAGTAGATGGACAGAAAGTATTCATGTAAACTGTAAAATGCAGTACTGATACCTGGCATTACTGTTGTTTTACATGCCAGAAATGCCTTGCAAGAGTTGAGATATTAGGATTTCTCCTTGAGAATCACGATGCATATGATTTTGAGTAATAATCTCTTTTTCTTGTTTCATTAAGGGTGCGTCCTTTACAGGAGACGGTTATTTCTTTGTTACTGGAGGAACGAATCGAGCTTTCCAAGTATGGCGAACTCATGACTTGGTACAACTGAGTATCTTCCCACCCTGTGATGGAGAGATATGCAGCCTGGCTTTAACTCCGGATGACAAGTGAGGAAAATATTTTGTACTTTTTACTTAAAGTGCTAAATAGTCGTTGCCAGGGGGGATAAATATTGTATGCTTTGAAAGGACGGGAACGTATTTTTGCCAAGTATATATGTACGTGGTTATAAGTATCGGCTATAAAAGAAAAGCAATTTATAATAGTTACCTTGTCTTATACGTTTTGCTTCACTGTCTACGGTGTAGTGGTTTTCAAATAGAGAATCAGGGGTATAGATGCGAACGTATCAAAGAGTAAGTTCACTAAGACTAACATAATATTGACCATGTCACTGAGAGAGGGTGGGGGGTGGTGGGTGGAGAAACTTCAGCGATCCTTTTTACATATTTGCCAATCTGCACAATCTGCTGCACACGATATGACGTCAGGGCATGAGGAAACAGAGCATTGCGGTTTGTTTTGCTTTTAAGTTGAGAACTGCCAAACCAATATTGCTGCTGTTGAAATTCTCCTCGTATCTGGTTCCATCAGTTCTTTGGATCATCAGGGAAGCCGTAGACATTTTTTGAGCCATGTTCCCGACAGATTTTTCTGCACACGTACCATTGGAAAGACGTCAAGCGTTGCGATCTATTTTTACGTGATGCTTGAATATTGTGAAATGTGGCTTAATTTTGATTTTTCGTCGAATGAGTGCCTGTTTAGTAGCACTAGTATTTGTCGGTTGTTTATTTCTTGGTATTGCAGTTTTAATTCGCTAAATAGTGCAAGTAGTCGAGTTTCGTGTTACCCATGGTATTTTGCCTCACCCTTTATGAAGTACGCTGCTTCGTCGAATAAATTATGATAGTTAAATTTAACTGGTGTCTATCGTGTATAGATTAACCCGGTAGAAAATATCAGTAAGGCCAGATTTCTTCTAAGTTGTGCACTTAAACCCTGGTATGTCTATTTGTTAAAGTTAACTTATATCGTAACAATGATTCGCGTTACTAACAAGAGGCATCAATCCCACTTAAGATCCAACACCTAGTAAAAATGTTATCATTGCTTTTTTGCGCAAGCGGTAATTTTTTAATTGGTAGTTTCCCTGTGACACGCACGTGATGCCTATTGCTCATGACTGTATTCTATGTTTTCTTTTGCAGGTGCCTTGTGGCAGGTCTTAGTAACGGCTCGGTGATGGCTATTGCTATGGATTTCTCAATGTGGCCAAGAAGTTAAGGGCGTCTGTCTTCTGCCTGCTTGTGAATGTATGTACTCTGGACTCTTTGCGACAACATAGGTTCACATTATACCTTCATTATATAACCATTCACATCGTTCCCCCAATCACACGAGAACCATAAAGACGATTCACACGAAGAATTTTAAGCTTAAGGGTACTCTTGCATCCGATGCGAGGCACTTATCTGTATGATACCACATACGTTGACCCTAGCAGATGCTGCCCTGCATTAGCATTTATGCTTGTGTGTCAACGGGTGATTGACAGGGGGCGTAACGAATTACATTGTAGACAGAGTTTTACTCTCTATTTTTATGCCTTTTATACTAGATAACTTTGTTGAATCTTTCAGTAGGTAAATGTTAATTTGAATCGACTAGGAAGAATTACAGGTTTGTTTTGGGCCGGGTTTGGTTTATATGTACTGCACGTACCTCCAGATTTCAAAGCCATGAAATCTCGAGCGTCGTGTTATGCTAGGGCACCGAATCCCAAACATGCGGTCTGGTTTTGGGGGTGTAGCCCATATGTTGTCCGAGTCATGGTCTTGTGCACCATGGTCAATGAAGACGGTATATTATGGAACTTACGTAGCATTGCCATGTGGACAAGTGCCAGCAGAAACCGGCTACTTATACATTGGTTGTTAGGGGAAGAGATTTTACCCCACCTTCAATATCATAGAAGTGTATCAGGGTGGGGCATAACTGTAGCCCTTTATTGCAATCTAATACTGAGAAATTACTCTTAAAAAAATTATTTATTAGTTCGAATGCTTATCCCACTTGACAGGACTATATTGTTTTATATAATCCATCATGAAAAGAAAGGATTGTTAGCTTCAACAATAAAAAGGAGATCAGTGTTAAGTGTAAATTATCAGAAAGGAAACTATACAATCCCATTCTATTTACGAATAAAAAAGATTCTACAGACCCACCTCCCCCCACACACAAGTTCCGCAAACAAGGTCTCTATGAATTTCTGATAGAATACCCATTTCCTAACTACAGTGTGATGCTCTCCGACAATTGAATCTCATATTTTGCAGTTTACTGAAGTCAAAAGGTAGGAAACCGACGATTTCCTAACCCCAGGGTGTGTTTCAGTGGGGCCTGCTGGGTAAGGCTGGTAATTGGATTTGTGAGTCAACTCGGAGACATCGACTTTAAGGCCGATTGTTCTAGTGAGTCTCGGCTACTCATGGTCTAGTGTGTAACACTTTTGAATCTGCAATACGGTATCCATGCGTAATTCTAATGAAGGGAATGATCAGCAGACCGAATCGTCCTGGAGCCCATTGGGATGGCCCTTTTTAAACGACATCGGATTATTGGGATTCTTAGGTCAATGTCAACATAAAAGAGAACGAAATCATGTTAATGGGTCACTTATCTATATTAAACGTACAACATAAGAGATTTAGAAGACTAGTATAGGATTTCCAATGACTAGCAGTTTTATTTAAGAACATATAAGCATAAACACTCAAAATTTATATAAAGCTTCCAAAAATTGGTCAGTTACTTTACGATGACAACTTTGTTTAAAGAGCCATGACCTCTATGTCACTTAAGAAGTACGTGGTGTTCATATTATGAAGAAGATTTGGTTTGCAACGAAAGATTTTTAAACCCAAGAAGCACTCCCTTGCCTTCGTTATTAACTTGTCTCATACGTTATCTTATGATGCGCATCAGTGATGGTGATCATTTAAACCTGTCGAAGGCTTTGAAAAATCGTTTCACTAGATGCAAGACCGCAAAATGAAGTGAAAGTTTTACATTTCTGGTGTTTATGTGGAAATCAGTATAACGCCTAAGTACGTGTTTGATGATACTAGTTTTGTTCAACAATCGGTATCGATGTAGCTCTTGTAGGCCATGTGGCGGGCTCATAGCCTGTGGGGGAATACAGGAGACGCAACGGCTCCTCCAGTATTGGTACTTCCCTCCTAATATACCTGGGCAAAAACAAATTGTCGTTCTCGTACTTCTAGGGTCGAAACTAGCCCCCATTCTCTCCTTGCCACCCCCATCCCTACCCCTGTTAATCTAAGAATCTGGCTACTGGCCTGTCATGTAGTGGTTCTTGAGTTAAAGGTGTGGTCATAGTTTGAAAAGCACGACAAGCTCAGTAAGTCGTAGCCATCATTTGGTCTTCCGACGGCTCTCAATCCCATTAACCGAGTCGCATTATTTGTTGTATGATTAGTTAGGTCCTTCCGATTACGTCAACACTTCCAATACATTTCATGATCGTTATGTACATATAAGATTCCATCAAAAGATATCTCGTTAATTTTACATCTGTTGTTACCTTGCTCATCGTGTTTTTTTGGAGCGTGGAAATCGGTGGAGCCTGGTAGTGGTGCGTTCAACGCTTAGATTATTATTTGCTCGTACTTAGAACAGGCCACAGTATATTTTCTTCACGTGTATCGTCTACATGAGGTGCACGGGTTAGTAATTTTGCTCCATTTCCCTTCAATTCGCATATTTATTTATTAGAGTCTTTCCAATTATATGATTCTTTTAAAGATTCTGTAACCAGATTAGCCTTGTTCAGCATAAAGGCTAAGTTAACACGTAAGAGAACACGTTTTCGCGAAAGAAAGAAGGACGAAGTTTGTAAGAGGCTAGTTTATCTTAGAGAAATTTGAAAGTAAACAGATGGGGAAACAAAGCAACTTTTTGATTGCGATCTTGTCCGCAAATAAATTGCAAAAAGTGCGCTATCCCAAGGAACGTGGGTGTACGAACATGAGTGTTCTTCGTACTATATTATGGACATTTAGAGATATTAACATTTGGTAAGATGAACGCAGTGCGTAGCGATAACCTGAGCTCAAGGTTGGAAACCAATGATATAGAAGATTGCAGTCACTGTATAAAAGCTATAGTCAGTTTTATCCATGATATCGTAGTAAACACAAGCGACTCTTTCTAGTATGACAAAGTGCGCTTGTTGATGCTGCAAAGGGTATCTGAGATTATGTCAATAGATTAAACAGAATCAGGGATTAGCCTGTGAGTAGAGAAGGGCCGGTAATCAAACAAGAAGGGTTTAGCAAGTTGATGCGCATGCACCTGTAAGGAGATGATTGATTATTGGTTTATTTTCATACTTCACAACGAGATAATAGGTAGAAGGTTGATATGATTGGTTAAAAACAATCACCGATGTTACTTAGTATCCGATAATCGATATTGTAAACATTATGAATAGCTAATACCAATTTGTACTGTTACGTCCAACCAGGACTTTGGGGGCATCTATATTAGACTAATGGTAACTAATATTTTCCATATGTTTCATGTTACCAGGAGTCACACAAGGCTGAATACTAGCCAGTTGACTGTTTAGCCAATTGTACGTATTGCCATAAGTACGGTGCAGCACGATTTGGAGAAATTTTGCCTAGTTGTGTACGTGTTATAATGAAGTAAAGAGTACTGTCAAATTCTTAACACGGAATAGTAGAAATTGTTTCTTTTACTCGCTTCTATGCGGTCTTAATTCTGAACAGACGCACTGCTAGTTTTTTTACCACGTAATTGTGCAGCGTTGAGGTTGATATAATAGTGGCATAGACTACAAGGATGCAAACGTAAATAGAGGGAATTTACACCGAAAATAATGTAGTCTGTCATCATCAAAATTTGAATATACAGTGTAACCTGCCTTAGCGGCCACCTCTATAGAACAGCCACCTGTCCATAGCGGTCATCAATTTACCAGCCGTTACAATTTACATAGTAATTTACCTCTATAGAACGGTCACCTCTCTAACACGGTCAGCGGTCACTTCCATACGGACCAGGT
>JAAAKL020015352.1:0-11530 GCA_010016065.2 Carybdea cf. marsupialis auct. non (Linnaeus, 1758)
GGGCGCTCCCATTGGGACACCGTTTGTTTGGGTGTAGATTTGACTGTTGAAGAGGAAACAGGTGTTGTGGAGGAGTATTTCGAGGATATCGATAATGTCCGACGGCTCGAGAAGTAACTCTCGAAACGTAGCTCAGAAAAGACTACGACTCAAGACATGATAAACATCTACCATCAATGGTATCAACTGAGTCGACAAGCGTTAGAATATTTAGCAAGAAAGAGCACATTCACAGGGAGACAGCCCGTTCAAAGCCCAGGATTCTATGCCACTGGGAGGACGATGGCGCGGTTTTTGAGATACATGTAGTGAGACTAAAACGGGGCCCTTTTTTGGTGATTGGTTAATCATGCCCGGCATGGCGAGCATAACCTCTAACTTTGCTACTGAGGAAGATGTTGATGAGATGGCTGAAGTACAGTTGTGTAGGAGAAAAGGTAACCTTGACGCAACTACAAAGTTTGACAAGCAACCATGATTAGGAGCCTGTCCTTAAAAGGAAGTCAAAGATGAGTTCAAACTCCTTACTGTCACAAGATATAGATAGAAGAGATTCAATGCTTCAAATGTCTTCTAAAGGTCAAAAGAATACGCAACAAAGCTGACGCTGACGTAAAGCAAATAAGTGTGCAGTGATATTCAAGGAACTTCCTTTAATATGGCAGTTGTAGAAAACCTAATGTCAAACTAAACTGAGACTGTTCCAGTCAAATGCCGCTGGCACAGGATTTTGCAAGAGTTAAAAAATAGATCGATACGTTTCAGCAGTGATGCTTCAGAATCGCCGTTATTGTGACAGAAATATTTAGGGGGTTACATTTTAAAATTGATGAAGAGGGAACATGTCGTCCAACATGATTTGGCGACGAAGAAAATATTAAAAATCTGCTTCTCAGAAACGGCCTCTGACTCACATTCTGACACAAATAAAAAGCTATTTTGATCGCACAGTATTTAGAAAAAATACTTTGACCCTAAAAATTGGTGGGGCTTCAGCCCCCTATCCCTCTGACAATTACACCCCTAAGAAATACGTAGATATTCGCGAGAAAGATACGATGAGAAACGAGGAAGCCGTACTTACCGATTGCTTGAAATAAAAAGACATAGTGGCATTTGCTTCGGCTGTAGAGATTAGGTGACGGCAATAATCATACCCAACTTTTTATGAGAAATTTTACACGAAGCAAGCAGAGGTTTAGTACGTAAAAAAACCAATCTTTTGCAGCAATGGTTAGACAGAAGAAGACTAAGCTACGGACATAATTGGTCTACAGATGTAGTATATATCTGTTTGGTAAGCAAGAACAGTCCGGAATCAAAAATTGTGGCAAGACGTCCAATCAAATTTATTGAGTCGTTTCTCAGAGGTAACTAGTTTCTTTCCTCGAACTGCTAAGTTGTGGACCTCGCTGGCGTCTGATTTCTTTTTCTTTTCCTATAACTTAGATGCTTTTAAGTCAAACGTGAATTCCTTTCTTTTAGCTTAGTTGTTCCTCTCTCTCTCTCTCTCTCTCTCTCTCTCTCTCTCTCTCTCTCTCCGCTTACTATCTACTTATCTATCTACTGTTTACCTCTATTCTGGTCCATACACTAAGAGGCCTTTGTTAGCCTTGTATGGTATTACTAAAAAAACCCAACAGAAAACTCAAATAGTCGATCAACATTTTATGAAACCCTTGGGCTGTCTACAATTACCAAGAATATTTGCTTTGAACATTTAAACAAGGGTTATTTTATTTCCAACGTTCTGGTATTGCTTCTAAAATTAGACCCCTGTTACCCTGTCTAAAAAAACTTTAAAAACCTCTCAGCCCCTTGCGATAACACGCATCATGTAAACGTCTCATTCAAGCCGCTAGTGAGCTCAGCTGCGTCGCATAATACTCCGCTATTCTCTGATACCTTTGCAGATAATATCCCTCGTTCACTCTGAACGAGTGGCGATCACCGGTACAACCCTACAAAAATCATGGAGATGATAATACAAATAAGAAAAGGACGAATTTGTCTTTCTTACAACTATGGATCAATAAATTTTCAAATGGCAGCCCAAAAAGTTAATATTTCTGAAGCTTACAAAATTTTATTACTTACCACTTACTACAAAGTCAAAGTGAAAGGTTCTGCCTTCATATCTTTGAATCCTATTTACAAGATTAAAGTTTACAGATATACAGAACCGACTACTAAAATAAAACCAATTACTAAAGAGATAAACTGACTTAGAGCCATACGTGTAACATCATCAAATATGTGTACAATACATCTCTTTCGACTTCCCTAATTCGTACACCTCTATATTTAAACAAATTTCATGGCACCGTGGAAAATTCTTTTAAAAACTCGTACAGTTATTTCCCCTAAATCAACCCTCCTTATTTCGAACCATGCTATTTCAAACGATATTTTCTGGAATATCTCTGCATAATTCAAACTTGATAAAACTTCAATATGATATTTTATTAACAAATGGATATGTCCCTGGAGCTAACGTCTAAAAAGACGCATGTAATCGGGGCCTTAGTTGGTGACTAGTCGAATATTCCTCTACTTCATTTACTTTCTCACAAGATTAAGATGGCGATCGTTTCTGTTAGGGCTTCATTAAATCAAGGGCTAAATTATAAAATGTAAGGTGAAGTTCCTCTGATTCGAACACTCCACATTCCTAAAATAATTTAGACCCTTTAGAGTTTGTCTTAAAGAGAGGCTGCGTGAACCCATTACTATAACGATACGTTAACGATGAAAAACACTGCGTCACATGTTCTTTAACCCTTTCCCAGTTATTAAAAATATAAACTAGGTTTACAACAAATTACAATAAATTACAATCAATTACAAGCATTTTTAATGGGTTAATAGCTGTCATTATCATTACGACTTGAAACTCAGCTTCTGTGTGTATCAACTGTAAACGAATACAGAAATAAAGAAGTTCACCTTGTTTTCTGGTGGTCTGAATATTCCAAATAATGGAAAGGAAAAGAAATGACAGCAAAATATAGTTTTAGAGGACTTTTAATGTTCCGGAAACGGCAACAATTCTGAAATTTGGTCACGATAAAAATTCCCGATTGTCATGTTGAAACGAAAATCACCATCTTACTGCATATGTACGTTTTTAGAAACGTATGGATATTTACAATTCAACGACCAAATATACTTCGCCTGGTTTGGGCAACAAAAAGAAGACAAAGGAAAATGTTTGCATCGTTACCTCTGTGCAGTTACTGACCACCAAAGAAACTCATTTACAAGCATTCAAGAGGAAGTTTCAATCTTGCATTTGAAGAATCCTGTGATGTTGCAGAATGGTAATTACGCGTTACATTTATCAATAAAAATTAAAACGATGACAATATTTTTTCCTCACCGTATTTACGCGATAGTCAGTAAATGCTAGCAAGTTAGAATTTTTTCCCTGATAAAACGTGCCAGCCTTCGTTGCAAATAACTACTGTTGTTACCTTCGTTTCTTGAACCAACTTTATTAAAAACGCTTCTCTTCATAAGCAAAGTTATTAGGTAACGCCAGGCTTAAATCTTTCAAAGGAAACTCAGCACGAAACACGGAAAACGAAACTCAAAGATATAAAACAACAAAACGAGTTCGGTTGTGGCACCGGCCTACTTAAGCGATAGATAATTGCAAATTTCCTGTTTCTACATAGATCCACTAACAATCAAGGAGCAAATGAGACTGTAAAAGAGACCAACGTAACCAACAAAGGGACTCAATAGGGAAGCAATATTTTCTCACTTTTGCTTTTTCTCACAAAAAGGCGTAAAACTTCAGAAATCACTTGGTCAACAGGTTTCACAATTTTGATACGAGCTGAAAACCATCATAAATTGGATATTGTGTTGCATGTTGCACCTTAAAATTTCAAATTGTCGCAAATTGATTCACAATTAAGAACTACTTGAAGTGTCCTGTCAATATTCATACTTAGATAGAAAGAAGCAAAAAGATAACCTGATGTATTTCTTAAGTATTTTAGGTGAATACCAGTGAGAAGAATATGACTTTGACAACGTTTCGTCTTATGTCAAGACTTCTTCAGGTCTGATTGGATTGAGGACAATCTTTTCTTGTCATGGGAGTCTACCTCTGATTTACGTAGATCGAGTTTACTCGTATGTTTAAATACGTTTAAGCTGAACACATTGATCCCCATCCTACACTTGATCAATAGTGGCATAACAAAGTTTTGAGGGATCAAGTGCCAGACTTGACAAACCGTTGTCTTTAAACAAGAACGAACCCCCTCCTACTAGATTAGAACGAAACATTTTTAGCTTTCCAGTCTATCAACGATACAAAAAAACAACCACTTAAATCAAATGTACACTGTCAATTTTTTCTCAGATCATTGTATCCGTGAACTGTGTTGAAACCGACCTTTCAAACACTTGTAGAATAACATTCAGTACTTGAAAAGGTTGCATCGTGGTGGTTGATAAATACCAATTGGAAGCTGGAGTTTCTATATTATATGTGGGCGTCGATTGGGGAGCGGAAAGGGGCACAACTCCATTATTTTTTTGTTCATGCTATTATCCCTTATCACACACACAATTTTTAGAACTCGTAGCGTTTTTGAGATGGAAGCACTAAAGTTTCAATTCTGTGAAGATGATTTTGACATCAGAAAAGTAATGGTCTCTAAGGCAAACGTTCTTCTACCTGGTTTGTCCCTAACACACTACATAAACTACGTAGAATCTTGATGTGCCACTATTACATCCATTATAACCATTCATTAATTTGGTAAGCATACAATTTTCAATGCCTAATCGGCATAAAGCTGTGTCCTTAAAATCAAGTTATTGTAGCAGTCGCATCCCTGAACAAACGGAAACTGTTCGTATGCGTTTTGATATTTGCAATTGTTGAATGTTTAGCATATCAATTGATTAGTCTCCACCTGCATATGATGTGTGTACGTACACATATGTAAAATATCGTTAGGCACCTGGTAAATTATTGGCACAGTTTTAATATTCCAGTCTTTGTTGTGCAAAGCTTGGGCCTCTCAGGTAGGTTGTCTTTTTTTAAACATAGGAGCACTTCAATTTGCCTAGACATCATATCAGAAGAGCAAAGTTACGAAATAGTATTTTTATCATCCAAATTAAAGCAAATTAATGAACACGTACTTCAACACTTGTTTCTTTAGAAGGACACCCTTCACTGTTTTGTTCGCGTAATATCTGCAAAGATGAAGTGTTGTGTTATTAATTTAACGAGGAGGGAACATGACTTAATTTCTCAATAAAAAGTTTTGAGGGATCAAGTGCCAGACTTGCTATTAAGGATATAATTCAGGAGATGAGTAAATGCTTTGTCTTTAGGAGGATACAAATCTAGCTGAGGAGCATAATGCGTGAGCCAAGATTAAGCCATGGTATGGTATGCAGTTGTAGGCTAGGTGTTCAATCTGGCTCATGCCCATTTATACCTAATAATAAAAAGTTATGTATGCCAGTCCATTGGGCATTGTTCAAGTTTCTGGATGGCAAGGCGGTCACTGATGCCATGTCTACGACAAACTCCTGACCTAACAAAACGCTGATGGTATCGCAGAAACATTTGTGAACTGCCATGACACATGTACTCTTTGGAATCTTGATGCGGTGAGAGTTTGGACTGCATAATTAAATGTATGAGATGGAATGTTGTATGATAATTTGGCCCCTTTGTTTTCAATGCAGTAAGTTAGTGGGTTTTTTAATTTTTATACTTAAAATATGCCACTTGCGTCAATACACCCAGTAATGCAGGAAACATTGCCAAAACGGTGAAAGTAAAAATGATTCAGCAGGATTCTTGGAAGTCAAAAGTATTTGAATTAGCTTAAACGTATTAAGCAGCGAGTACAAGAACAGTCCTAGCAGTAAGACCTCGGTTTTATGATTGTGTGCCTTGTTGTACGTGGTCCTACCGTAAATATCCAATATCACATGTTATATTTTCAAAAAGAGCATTTTCAGAAAGACTGATGTGGTACACTAATGTTTATCACTCTTGAGAGTAAGCAAATACATTCTATCTGTTTAACTACCATAACGTATTGGCAATATGCCGGGTAAGAAGGCAAACGATAGAGCACATGTATTCCCGGAGATAAAGGTGTATTTAATCTGTGAAGTTTATACCCCAGAGCATACTATCATAACGGGAAACATGTATTGATTCCAATTTGTTAGTGATAGTTATAAATCATTGACATCTTAGATAACTATCATGTAACCTTAGTAAATAAATATTATGTCGGACATAAAACAAAGTTCATTTGGAACTAAAAATTCATGTTTTATTCAGCTTCATAAAAAAAATTTACACCAAATTTAAGCAATCGCCGACCTTTTAGAGCTCGAAAAGAATAAAAATCACTACGTTAAACCTTTTTCTTTCCCAATCAGTTTGAGATGTCTTGCAGACAAGGGATAAGTACAGAACGTCGTACCATTGTTACAAACTTAGAGAAAAACCATATACTTGTAAAATACCAATGAAGAAATGCTTTCAATGTCTCTATTTTGCTCCCTTGTGAGGATCTATCGTGCCCTTGTACACCTCATATTGTATTTATTGTCAAGCAAAAAGTGTTTCTTGCTATGCATACTATAAATTGAAGGGCAAAACTTTTGATTTTATGATCTCTGTATGTTCGCAAATTTAGATGGTGATATCTTTGCAAACATATTGCTCTAACAATGCTACTCTCTTTTTTTATCAAATACTTTGACAAAATACGTACAAAATACGTCTTCCATAACAATGTCCCAAACCCTATTTATAGAACGAGAAAGCACTCGTGAATCATTGGTATTCTACATGGTGTCCCCCGTGTATAGAACGTAATCATTCCCGCTTTCGAGTGTCAGTAAACAATAGTTTTAGCGATAAGCGATACCTCAATGTGAAATATGACAGTAATTTGACAGTTATCCAACTTAGAGCAATGACTGCGACAATAAGAAATATGTATACGTCGAACATAAGCGATTGGTAGAATGAGAGATCACTCATTTTAGGACGAAGATAAACGATATCTCTGTCACTGATGGTCTTCTCTATAAACAACGCTGCGTCAATTACCGTGGCTCTGTCTTCCCGCCGCAATCTTGATGATGCCACAGTAATACTTCTCCTGTAAGCTGGATTGTTCTTGAGATCGTTCAGAGCGTTTTTTAGTGTAGAAGTATCCATACGTGCTTTATCAATCGAAATTCCAAGCTTTTTGGATTGTATCACAGCAGCGTTTGACCACTGATCTCCAAACAGTGGCATACAGATCAGGGACACATTATGATATATAGACTCGTACATCCCATTCCTACCGCAATGAGACAAAAAGGTAGTAACTCGAGAATGACCAAGAAGATTATTCTGAGGAACCCAGTCAAAAATGTACACATTACTTCCAATTTTCAGATAGTCGCGTGTCTTTTTGTGCTCATGAGTCGCCCTCCATACTTCACTTCCACAAGGCCATGTTGGTGTGGGGGTGACATTCCCAGAATCGCAACTCATAGTCTCTGCAAACATTTGTGAATGCAAGAACTTTCTCTTGCTACTTCGCACAAAGTCGTACATCTTGCTTTGATTGAACTTCCAAATAACATTCATATTTAGTTCAAGGAATGATTGCAATAAAATGTTAATATTTGAAGATTTCAGAGTATCCATTGCCCCGAAAGTAACAAGCAAAGTATCTAAATCGCTCGATAATACAATTTTTTGGAACAAGTTTGGTAATGGACTGTGGGGTCGCAGTGTGAAAGGCCGTATTACCTTTACAAGAGGAGGCAACGGAATGGCATCTTCCACAGCAAAATCCATAGGTATCAGAACTAATCTGTTAGCTCTCCAGGCATCAAATAAGGAATTCTTCATATACTTCTCTATTGACGATAGATATGGGAGAATAACGCAGTGGCGTGTAAACTTGGTGATCAGGAAAAACACAAAATTGACGCTTCTTTCCAAGAACGTCATCTCGTTAGTATATCCAATAACTTCAGTATAACTGGCGGTAAAACACGTGGGCATATATGCTGGGACATCTGGAATACCAAAAACGTCCCCCATAAGTCCTGACATAAATCCTATCGGGGAAATCGATGCCATTTGAATACCAAAATGGTCAGCAAAAGCTGGAGCAGATGTATAGGTAACGTCTGTGAGAACAAGGTCCGCTCTCCTGGCAACGGCTACCACTTCTTTATCCTCGATTGCTGCAATTACAGTCAACCTTAAAATATCCAAATATTTAAAGAGCCAAGAGATACCAAAGCGACCGTCGTTCTGAAGAGTGTCTCTGGCTAGATCAAAAATAGCATTCGGACTTACCTTGTAGGTAGGATAAGTGATCCATCTGATGTTTTCGTTAGCATGAAATCGTTCCGATGTTGGTGTCACCATCGTCACATTATGCCCACGTCTTGCAAGCTCTGCTCCGATAATTTCCAATTGTAGTACATGGCTTGGCCATGGATATGGTAACAAAATGATCTCTGATGAATAAACAGAGTTGAATGCACAGAATAAAAAGAGATATTTCACATTCATCCCCTTCTCTTTTAGTATAAGCAGATGTGATCCGGTAATATTTCACGGTGTTGACTAAGTTATGGAGGGCACTAACTGTTACTGTCAGAGAGAACACGTTCTTTGAAACATTAAAATGGTCTGTTCTTATCTACCTTTTGCGTGGTTAACATTATAGCCTTCATTGTTGTAGAGAGAAAGGCGCTACAAAGAGGCATATAAGCCCAATTCACTGATAATAGAATTAAGGTATTCGATACACGTTTATATATATTTATACGAAAAGCCACTCCGGGCACATGCAGAGTTACATGTAAATAGTACGTCTGAAGGCACACTTACTGATTAGATCGCTCATAATACTTACGGGGGTAATGCTTGTAATTAGCTGAATGATAATACCGTTATTGTCTTTCAATGGTGGCAATAAGAGCATTATCGTTAAATGCCACATCGTTGATTACTAATGCGTATTGATGGCTAAGACATTATAGGATTAGCAGGGAAAACTCTCAGTATGCTTACTAGTGACAAGAATTTTATCAGCATCCCTAAGATGCTTTGTGTAGGAACCCTTTGTATCTATTGACACGAATCAATGGCGGCTTATGACAACAAGAGCAAAGAGTTTCCATTGTCACGTTGGAAAGGGAGAAATTTAAGTATTTTTGATACCAGTGAATAGCTTATGACTGTCACAACAGATATTAAGTAATATATCTAAGAATGATTAACGATATCGACATTCCGGAAAATGGGGAATGCATAATAATTTGCGGCAGCTAGAAACCGTATAGAACTTTACGGTTAGAAAACTTTGTGTCAGCGAGACTCATAAGGAGTATACCCTTTACTTTTGCATACAACAAACAGAAGATTTCTAAGTTCAGAAATTGGTAACTAAACGAAACATTAGATTTTGCTGTTTATTGAATCAATTTGGGCAAAGTTTTTGTTCAATATTCGAAAAGGTTTCTTTAAAATTGAGAGTAGCATGAAGAATAGGTTTAGGATAAGGATGTACTATCTTGATCACCCTTATCCTATTTCTTTTATATTTATTCAGAAGGAGTGACAATATCGAATTTTGTAACATGCATAATTTTAACGATCTCGTGTCCCCAAAGATGTAACAGCTAGTAATGTCTTCGGGCATTTCTTTCAAACTCCATCAAAGGGCAAAGAACCTTCTAAAAATCTATTTATTTACGATCCCTCTCTGGGTTTCTAAGGGGTTTACGTAGCTTCTGTAGAACACCTTGTCGGTCTGGGAGCTTCATCTGCTACTTGATAGGTCTGATGAGAAGAGTCATGAAACCTGGGTGACGATTGAACAAGTAGTACACCCTGCTCTCAGTAACAGTGCTTATTACGTTTATAGACTATAGTCTCTGTATATAGTTACATAGAGTCATGATGCAAAAGACACAAAAATAGTATGGACTTTTAATGCTACACTGAGTGCTAACGTGATCATGAGGTATCTGACAGTTCATGAGGTAATACCCATATTTACGTTTGCTGAGAGATACTTGACACTAAGCTTATTCCCTCGGTGGCACTTCTACACTTTTAACTCAGATCGTGTGTTAACAAAATGTTTTTGTCTGTATTTACAAGAAAACGTTTTCATAACGAGAGAGGCAACGATTGCGACTTGAAATTTGACATGGATCTACTTGCTTTAAGAATCCCATCCAATCAGATATTTATTGTGGTGCGATTTATGTTCCCAAATGTATTTGGAGTGTTCGGTATCCAAATATATTTGCTTGAACGACTTAATGTGGTTGCAATTCTTTTCTTTAAATTCCCAATCCGCAATCCCTATGTATCCTTTCCTATTTCAAGTATCGCTGGTTAAATTTACAATTGCTTTAAGCACCCAAGAGTTGGTGAAGATTATTCCGTTGAGGGACAGTCGCTCTCGTCTTCGCAGTTGCAATGTGTATTGGTGGTCGAAGAATAATGTTTTGAATAGTCTTTCAAGGTAAATAATGTTGGCTGTTCTGACTTGGTCTAAATTTGTAAATATGCAATTTACCTAGACCGTCACATGATAATCGACGTAGCGTGAAACTCAGAGTAGTTGCTATAGAAAGCACCGGTTCTATCTTGTATCTGAACTGTAGATCGTTCTGCACACCTTGTATCGAGCACTTTATCGTGTATGGACATTGACATTATAGTTTGTATACAATGATGATATTGATGTTCAATTTTCCTGGAGTGCCGTAAATAATCATGTTTATTGAGAGGATATGTATCTCATGATTGCTAGTGTACTTTGCATATGGAAATGGCACTGATGAATAGTAAAGTAAATGGTTAAAAATCAAGCTGCTGCTGGTGGGATTTTGCTATCAACGCCCTAAACTGGCGAATTAATAATTACACTGTTCCGTGCACTGTTTTGTTTCCATTTTCAAAGTATAACTTACGAAGCTGAAGCTCTCTCTACATATATCTATATCTATACACAACAACAAAAGCACTCTCTTTTGCTGTAGATATAGACATACCCCACATGGTCACTGAACTGTTTTGCGATCTCCCATCGTACCTCCTGATAAGCAGAACTGTTTTGCTCTTTTTAGGCTCGTCGTTGCAGCACAGAGAGTTGAGACTGAATTTTACCTATGAAACATGCTAAGCTGCAACAAGGCAGTTTAAAGAATTCATATGGTACCATGATAGAGTGCTCAAACTGCGCACGCACAGCGAGCATAGAATAAAGCATATATATGTATGTTTATTTAAGTGCTCAGACAGACACTCTAGTAATCACGGAATACATAGTAATTCAATAAACATGAATACCTATGGTGTTGGCGGGGAACGAACCTGGAACCACCGAAAACGCCGATTCAACCTCGGCACTAAAGAGTACAATGGTTAATCCCAAATTCTCACCACCACCAGCAACCTCATTTTTTTCGTTTCGAGATCAACTTTATCAGTGCCATT
>JAAAKL020015353.1:0-11530 GCA_010016065.2 Carybdea cf. marsupialis auct. non (Linnaeus, 1758)
CGATCTCCTGTAGGCCTAGTTGTTTTCTATCTTCCTTTACACACAATCAGCCCTACTGGCAAATATGATGGCGCTGGGATTTATATTTTATACAGTTCTACTACTACTAAGCGTTCACTTGCATACTATGTACACTTGATATCTTTTCTTGTTTGTTTTCAAATATGTCGACCATCCCCAAAGCCGTATCACAGAGCAAAACCATTTTAAAAGCTATTTGATAATCCCTGTGTCCAATACGTGCTAATAACAGCTTCATTTAGCAACGGGCATTTGAGGAGATGAGTGCCGAAGTTTGGATCTAAGTGAGGAACATGAAGTAAAACTCATTGGGGACGAGAACTTGGTATTTTTTCAAGAACCAATCGGATGATGAAAGATTTATTCCAGTAACACAGTTGATTTCATAATCTAAGACCTCCCTAATACAATATTTCGGTAATTGCATGCAAGATCACGTGATATCAGTTGCATGGCAACAAAACGTTTACATTTATTGATCTCTTATTAAACTATCTATACGCTGAATATAAGCGGGCACTGAAAAAAATATTTGCTTCCGAAGCTTTGCGGCGAGCTCTTTAACTACAAAGCCTGTATTTTAAGAATAGGCACAAGAAGCGCGGCTGTTTTGTTTATGTACATTCTTTTCTTTCCTCGTCACACGAAAATGGAAAACAAGAGCCTGTTACACTAACTATGGCATCTGTTCAAAACACATAAATGTTTGCTGATATGCTATGCATATGCAAATGACATGCTTTATATCTTTCCCTTCACCAAAACAAATGAAAGTTAATTTAACCCAATATCCGTTGAACTGAAACTCATGTCATGTTTACGACAGACAGAATGATATCTTAAAATAGTTGATCTTAACTGAATAGATGTAATGGCAGCATGACGAATACAAGAAGCAGTATTACGTCTCCTTCAGTCACAACAATCTCCTGCGAAGGAATGAGACTTTTCTAGCACTAAATATTAGATCTGTTACTTTCATTCAAGTTACACAATCTCCGTTGCTGCCAACCCTGAGTTTTAGTTATAGCCTTGACGTCAAAGACTAAGTAATTATAATGAGTGACGGTAGGCCCATATTGAGCGACTATTTCTAACCAAAAAGTTTCAGGTCATTGATTCTTTCCGTGGATAGTCAATTGGGCACTATGGCGTTAGTTACAGCTCTGATTTGTGGGGTATTACTCTATGGAAGGAATTTAGGGCTGGAGTATTATTCAGTTTCAAATTACTGACCTTTATGATCAAGTATCAATTGAGTGCACTCTATCTGTTAAAATGCAAAGAAAATTCTAATTTGTATTTTTAAAAATAAATTCATCTGAGATCATTTCCATGTAATCATGATATGAAACTTTAATGCTTGTACACGAGAGCTAGATGAGTTTGACCCTTTTGGTAATGCTTTTCAGCAGATTAATCAAGTCAAGTGCGAATTTGTAAGACCAAACCCTGTTTTCTCTTGTGTAACTTACGTCTTCGTGATACGAATCAAAGGTTGGACTCCAATGCACCTACCCTCTTTAATAACGGGTTGCTGCAAACGACCAGAAATGTTTAGCTCAAGCTATGCAGCTCTCCGCCTTTTCCCTTGATGGCAACCCTTTAAAAGCATTAATCAATCCTCGGAATTCCTCCCAGAAACATCGGCATAATTTTATATAACGGTAAATGCAGTCCCATCCTCTGGTACAGATCGTAGGGAGTGTGATGTGGTTGAGAATCACATGGCCTGGCTCATGGCATAGTGAGGTAGGGTGACATGTTCGTTCCCTCCCTGTATTTATCATTCCCCAGCTAATCCAAGTTACCCATTTTCCATTTTTAATCTACCCTATTTCATAAACAACACTGAATATGTCTATTTGTAGTAAATATCCTGCCATGTAAGAAGAAATGGGGAAATGTAAGGAAGAAGTGTGATAAATTGTTCTTAGTATCATACACCTTTACCTTCCTATTTTAAGAAACTGTAGTATATCATTTAATGAAAGAATTAACTGAAAGCAAGGAATTTGTGGCATTTACTTTAATCTTATCTTCGTTCCAGTTGGTTCTGTATACATTAAGTAACCTTTTAAGATAGAAGTGCACACAGTTGTGGGCCAAATTACTTGTAACCAACTTACATTCCTTCCTTTTGTAAGATAGTTTCACATGACAAACATGTAGTCATAAGTGCAAGGGCCGTAGACGCCGAGTGTAGACAGTGAAAATTTTTCAACAAAATGAAGATATATTTATAATACATATATATATATATTTGTTTATTATGGACATAGGTAAAGACAATACTTTATTGAGATCTTCTTTCAATGATTCATGGATGTCTTTAGTATGATAGCGATGCATGTTATTTGCCTCACAGATGTGCTCTGTTACCTACCCCTAACATCCCTCTCAACCTAAGATTCAGATCTCGATAGTGCCCCAAAGCACTTTGCTCATGTTAACTAAATTCTGAGTTGTTCTTTATTACCTGTCAGGGAAGAGGTTTTAAAGCGTGATGTAAGATAAATTGCATTAATAGGGTACGTCGTGAAAGAGGACGACTTAGAAAAAACTGGCATGGACAAGTAACATTGCCTGAATGCGTGCAGACAGATGACCACATTATAAAGAGTTTACGGCTGCAGAATAACCGCGATATAAGACGTTTGAAATTTCACCTTTGAAATTGTGAACTCCTTGTGTGACTTGTGAAGGCTATGATCACAAAGCTTGAGTAAGACATTCTGCAGAGAACACGAAATGAGTTACTAATAACGTCTTTTCACACGATTGAAAAGTTGAACTGTAAAAAATTGTAGGCCTGTATACTTCAGGAGATAAATACTTGATGTTATTTTTCTCTATAAAGATTTTTTTTCGGGGAGGAAGAGGGTTTCTATGTCCACTACCTGCAAGGGTTTGCTTCAAGTAAAGTTTCTACCAAGTTCGGTATTCATATCATTGTTGCAAGAGGAAGGCGCATCAACTTTCATGTTGTCTATAATCAAAGAAATATAAAAAAAATGATCTATACAATTCGTGTAAAACAGTGGCTATGTACCTAGTTATCCAATAAGTCATGTTGTATTGCCAGGAAACGCAAAGACAACAAAATACATTCCTTTGGTAAAAACAGATGTTTAAAACCAACGTTGTCTGAAGTGCTGCAATCCTTGTTAACATGTACAGGATGAGACAGATGACAAAACTTGCGCCAACAAAGAATATCTTCAGCGGCGTGCACGACCCCTTATACTAGTAGGTTGCTATGGCATTAGAAACACCATAACTGCAAGGTTAATTATTGACATATTACGTCACATATGCCCTCCCAATCTTTTTTGATCGAACCCGTGCATATCAAGAGAATGGCTGTCACTACATCATTCCCACCCAGAACTTTATCACTGAAGTGTACTGATTTTTGCCTTATGGTAGCGACTCTCCAACCCACTGGCCAGACATAGCTACCGACCATGTTCAGCATGGCTCGCAGGTCATTCTCAGAAAATGCAAAATTTAGTATGGAATAAAGAGAGCAATCTCTTAAATTGGGCTCTGTATTTTCTTTATAACATACGTTCACTGCATTCTCTTAAAGTTCATCTTTTAAAAGTTATTTATATAATAAAAATAAACTGTTTTTACTGCATGTGCTGTTGTACGTTATGGCCCAGGACCTGACGCCCGATAGCACAAATATCTAACAAAGATATGATGCAAATATGATGAAGATTAGAATCCCTGCCTTAGAGCATGGCCGGAGATTCACAAATATCTTTAAATTCTGATCGCAGAATTCAGAGTACACGTGCTCACTAAAGCCTTCACATAAAAGTCGTTCACTGCCTTATTTAATGGCAGTGAACATGCTCATGGGAAACCATTCGTAGCAATCAGGAGATTGGATACACCGCATGGTTACGAACCCAAGTATTAACTACTTCACGTATGTTTTGTAGATATTTTGTGGAAAAGAACTTCGAAAAGTGGCAATTTTAGTATATCAAGCTATGGTAAAGTTAGCACAGCCGGAAAAAAGAGGTTGCTTATTTTGATCTGAAAAACACTTGATGGTAAACCGATTTTGTGCCTTGAAAGTAGAAAATGCAACCAGATCTACAGAGTAGTTGTAAAAGTCACGTGTTTTAGCAAACATAAATTTCGGATCATTTATCTATTTGGTAACCTAAACGTTTTCTGATACGTTAAAATCCTTCGCCTGCATTGAAATTATTAGCCTTACAAGTAGAACAATGAAAGACTATATTTCTCTTTCTCCCCATCCTGCCCCTCGGCTAAATATTTTTTTCATATTACCTGTTGAAGTTTTCAGGCTAACGTCAATACAAGAATTCAAATATGAGCCTTTAGAGGCTTTCATTAGTTCAACTGTTTTCAACGCTAAATTATCAGGACGTTTTTATTCAATCTCAAGACTAGAAGGCTTTTTATTTACATGGTTTTTTGCCGTTGCTGTTTACAATCCTCCATGATAACAGATGTCTGATAGATTCGAGAGAATCCCATCGAACAATTTCGTGTTGCTACTTTCTGAAAAAAAGTATACGCACATATTTCCCTAAGAGCTAAAACCTTCCAGACATCTAACTGCTAACACGTTTTCCTCAACTGAGCCAGGTCACTTTCCTAAAAGACACTTAGACGTAAGTTACAGACTCGCTTTTAAAGTGGCAGATATAATCTCTTCAGCAGGTATGACAATGTAACTAAGTAACGTCCAACTCCAGTGCCATAATGTCGGCGACGTAAGGAGATAGATTAAAAAGCTTCACAAAGAAAAAACAAAATTTCATTACTAAATTAGACCACCTTTGTAAGGGCTTATCTTCTGCTTCCGCACAGTTATTCACAACAATTGTCGATACTATAATAGGCTGTAATTTATCAAGTTAGCTCATCAAAACAAGTGGATCTATACGATATGAATTCATTAGCAGGATGACATAGAGACCTCAACAAAATAATACAAAGGATAAACATTTAATACTTTCGACTGGCAGTACTACAACTACACGGTCTTCAGGAAGATGATACCATGTTGGCCTCTGTATCCTCCAAAGATGCTAAATTGTTACCATGATCTGGCAAAGATTACAAACAATAACGTGAAAAGCACTCTGAACAGTGACATAACGTTTAACGAATCCCTGAAACTGGCAAGGAAAATTAACTATCCTAACTGCATTACTAACAAACTAAGTAATAATCCAACTAACAGATCTAAAGTTACTCATCTAAACAATTGATTATATTAATTAATTATCAGAAGTTGTTTTAAAGGCACCTCTCATCCGATTTCTTTGTATCCTGTTTCATCTTGCTACATATGTTCACATTGAACTCATAGGTTCTCATAGTTTCATTACTATATTGTGCCATTGCCATCTGTTCTCTAATGGATTTATATCTCATTTTATCTTTCTTGTTGGATCCACAGACCAGTTAGGGATCCGAAGATAAAGTTGTAGGGGTCCGTAACCTGTTAAGAATTCCATTGAATAAGCAAACATTTCTCCTCTTTTAGGTCATGATTTCCAAAATAGAATTACTAAAATTCATAAAAGGGTCCTTCTTTTCTGTTAGATTACCAACAGAACCCTTGTAATTTGATATAATATGTACATGCACAGGTACATTTTACATGATCATCAATTATGATAAGGGATCTTCAAATTATATTCCAACACAGGAGTGGGTTCACGAGAGGAAAAATGTTGTGGATAATCGTTCTGGAATACTCTTTATTGTTCTATAATTTATTCCCTTCGTCGCTAAAAAAACCACTTTTTGATCTCAAATTAATATATAAATGTGTATCAAGAAATCAAAGACTGCAGCTTTAAGTCGTCCTAGATTATTAGAGTGAAACAATTAGTCTAAGGGTAGAGAAATCTCCTATCTAATATCTACTGCTTCTTTCAGGTAGAACGTATGTTACTCGCTTTATGTAGTATAAGATATTGAAATAGGTTGTTTATTCTAAATATTCCTTGGTGTTGACAGTTTCCATTTTATAATCATGACACAACATGGAGTTCTTATCTATTTTACACATACGCTTTGTGTTTCTATGTTGCACAGTAGCTATGATGTAGGCCTACTACATCAGGTATGCTGTACTAGGAGAGTGTTGGCATAATTGCCTTATAGTTTCTACTCCACACAAACTCTATACATAGCAGAAAAGATTCTTCAGCTGTCAATCTACTTAGCCAAATCTCGATTGTCTAAGCCACTGCACTTATCGAATACATACGATGTTGTCCAACGCATAACCTAAACAGTGAGATGGTACTATGAAGACAATCTGAAAAAAATCTTGTCTCTCTTAGAAACCGTTCCTTTTTTAAAGACAGAATATGTGAAGATTTCTAACAGGTAGAATCAGCAATAACGAATGGCCAACAATGTAAGATATCTTTGAAAGCTAATTATGACTTCACATTCTCATATTAAATGCTTCTAGCAGAGTATGTCATGATATTAAGAGACAGACTGCTAAAACGTATACATGATTTAAAAGGGTGCATTACAGACACTAGGAGGTTGAAGAGCAGAGTAGAATGAACAGGATTTTAACAGAACCCATTATGAAAGGTTAGAATGCAAGATAAGCCCATAACCGTGTGTGAAATTGGATAAACCTCGTTTTCACAATCCCATTCTTTTTACTTAAATCTCCTACTTCATTCATTTGGCGTGTTAGTCACTTTTTATCTGTTGTAAACATCTCAGACGTTAAGCCATCACAACAAATACAAAAGCTGCTTTTTCCACTCTCTACAGCTTCCAAGTCTGGTTCTCTAGCCAACACAATCGCTGGCATTAAGAAGCTAGCATGCCCGTGATAACCAGCACCCATCAAACGGTGGGAGGGTCTATGAGCAGCCACGGAGGAAATTAAAAGGCACTAAGCAATACGACACTATTTTAACAAGAGAGGATTTATCTGGGACGTATTGCCCCCTGAATGCTCCTTTCGGGTTCGAGCCTAGAAACCATCTTTCGACAGCCCGAGTTACTTTAGGCTGCCTTGACGCTAAAATTTAAATTTACGTATACTTCTGCGTCTTTTAACCGTTTCAATATTAATGTTCTCTAAAAGGCACGTTTTAGGATGTTTATATGACATCGCACAATTGTCTTAAAGGAAATATCATGAGAACTAGACAAGTACAGATAAGATACAACAGATGTTTGAAGTTTTTATATCTATCGTATTGTTGTAAACGCCTTAAACATTTGATCTTATCGAGAAAATAACTGTGAATAGTAAAGTAACGTTCGTCTACACTCTGTTGCAGACAAAGCTTTCTATAAAACAGTTAATCAGAGAACACTGTAACGATGTTTTAGTTGAAATACAGTACGCCTCTGTTTAAACAAAGGATGTCGTGGCATTTACCTCTCAAGCTTTCGAAGGAGTTAGATGGTTATTTTGTCAATTCATTTGCAATCAGTGAGGTAATGCGTTACTTAGTAGGTCATCCGGTTAGTTAATTGATTTGTAAGCTAGTTAGTTACTTTCCATGTCTAGGCCTATCTGTTAGGTACTTAGCTACTCAGTTACTTAGTTACTTAGTTACTTACTTACTTACTTACTTACGTAATGACTAGTTTGATTTGTTCGCTAATCAGTGAGTTCATTAGTATGACAGTTGGTTTTTAGTTAATTACGTAGTTGATCAGTTAGATAATTAATAATTTGATTACTTAGATGGTCAGTTAGTCACTCAGGTCAGTTTTATTTCGGTTATGTGGTAATTATCTTGGGTACTCTTAAGGCACAGTTATACTCTCCACGTCTCAAGAGTCCAGGCTGCAAATAAATACCATGGTACAGCAGTAACCCACAGTACATGTTATTTCACAAAATGAAGACTAGGGAATTTGAACTGGTTCCCACTAGCCGATGTCCGAAGGATGACCCACTGCGTTGGCGTCCAGCTTGATGACTCAGATTACAAATTGATGAAACAGCCAAATTTTCATATCACCCAGAATGGGATTTGAACCTGGAATCTCCGCACCAAATACTGCAGGCTGAACCATTCAGCCATCGCGCCGGTTGATACTGTCGATAGCATATCGTCTTTAGTATACCGTCTATTGCATACCGTCTATAGCATACTGTCTGTAGCATACCATCTATAGTACACCGTCTATAGCATACCATCTATAGCATACCGTCTATTGCATACCATCTATAGCATACCGTCTATAGCATACCGTCTATAGCAAACTGTCTATAGCATACCGTCTATTGCATACCGTCTATAGCATACTGTCTATAGCATACCGTCTATAGCAAACCGTCTATAGCATACCGTCTATAGCATACCGTCTATAGCATACCGTCTATAGCAAACCGTCTATAGCATACCGTCTATAGCTTTAATACAACGCAAGCAGCTCACAGTAACATTTAAAGGTAGGATTTGTGCACTTGGTTGAAAAACTATGAAGTAGGAACCTTGGCTCTATGTACACTTTCTCCGATGTGAAGGACATAGATTCTGTCCGTCTTTCAGAAATCAATACTTCCGCTATTTATTATTCAAATGACACCCAAAAAGAGAGAAACTGCTTCTCTAGAAACAACTGAAGGCCAGAAACGTTCTGTCGAGACCTTTGGTGGCTATCATTTAGCATTGTTTTCAAAGTGTATGTTTTTTGAGATATTAGACTCCAAATTTAGGGCAAGGTTCAATAATTCTTACGTTACTCACCCTTACGGGTTCGTTTGTTTCTTATTTGCTCCAGTTCACTATAGCTATTGATATGAGAAGATGAAAATTGCGTCTTTGTTTATTTCGACTAGGAACTCTCCGAAAAAAGAAAGAGTTTTGAGTTTATATTATATATAGTATTTAGAGTTAGACATGTGTCTGAAACTACTGTTCGTATTATAGTTCTTTGTATAATTTTATTTTTATTGTTGCTTCTGTGGGGTTTTTTCTTTCTGAACTAAGCTACTCCAGGATGGGCTTCTGTTACTTTCTTTTTTGATAAATTTAAAGCTCGTGTTACTTAAAAACGTTGCCCTTACAGAAGCGTGTAAGATAGAACCGTCAACGACATTATTGTGCGCTGCATGAAACTAAGATATGGCAGAAGTACGCTAATCTCATTCTTCAAGAATAATTAATGCTGACAAAGGTATAATATCCTACACTTCTCTCACGTAGGTGCAGCAGTCAACATGGAGCAGAAGTTAATAGAATCATTGTTGAAGAACTACAATAAGCAATCGCGACCAGTGATTAGACCGCACACTCCTACAAACGTCACATTCGGCATGGAATTAGTGCAGTTAATTAAAGTCGTAAGTATAGAAGCTTGATAATAAATAGTCTTTCCTTGATAATGGATAACAGGAGTACTAGAAATGGCTTGGCACGCAAGGGAATGAACTTGTTTGAATGTTCAGTCTATAATTAGATTCATTTTAGTATGAGTGCAGGTGTTTCAACAACTTTGGAGGGATTGCCAAACTTTCGTCAGGAATACAATACTATCAAGGCTCATATAATAGCCTTACCAATAATTCCGTATAATTACATTAGCTTGTACCTATACTCTCTAAAACACGTTTCCGTTAGTTTAGGCACCTTGAATTCAGAAAGCTATAGTTGTGCCAGAAGAAACATTTAACGGCATTTTTCAACCAGATAACATGATTTCTGGAAATCACATATCCCTGTAGATTATTTTTCCAAAATATCGGCGTTTATATTGAATTACGCTAGTATATACACATATGCACAATATGAATGTACACATTAACTTGTGCATATACTCTCTAAAACACGTTTCCTGTTAGATTAGGCAGCTTGAATTCAGAAAACTATAGTTGTGCCAGAAGAAACATGATTTTCAACCAGATAACATCGTTCCTGGAAATCACATATCTCTGTAGATTATTTTTCCAAGGTATCAGCATTTATATTAAATTATGCTACAGACTGTTATGATTAAGGTTGCCAACATTCGTAGCGCAAAAACCGTATGGGGAGGAAGGAAGGGGCATGTTCACTACCATAAAATCTTAAAAGGCTCGGGTACGTTAAAAGTATTTCAAAACAATAAAATTCGCTTTTTAAACAACTACTATCACATGAATAAGCTTTATTTGGAAAAGCTTCAAGTACTTGCGTGAAATTCTAGTGTGAGTCGGACCTGAAAACAGGCAGAGTGAGGTGAGAAGTTCATTCCTTTCTCTCTAGCCTTTATGTAACAAGCTTTGAATACCAGAGCGCGCCTTATACTGACTGCGGGTTATGGAAACGTTGTAGGCCTACCTTTTTTGTTAATTTTTCTGAAATACCGTGTATTGTAGTGTACGTTACGGGTCGTTACCGTACACCATACAAGCACCCTAAAATACCGTATTTTACGGTAGAATACCGTCCAGTCGGCAACCCTAGGTATGATAAAGCTGACAGACAACACAATCTGACGATAGCAATTTAGTCAACGTGATTACGTTACGAAGATTCCGAAGACCTCTCTGCTGCTATGGGTGTCAAAATGTATTCTAAGTTATTCATAGTCCTTGAATTAATTTTTTTGCGTCCGTTTTCCAAAGTGTGTCATTATGTTGATGAGCCGTCGTTTTAATATTTAACTTGTCTCGATGACAATGTTAGGCAATGGAATTTATTTGTTGTCATCAGGTACCACGTTTGTTGCAAACATCGGCCCACATACCCCTCCAAACCTGTCTGCCCTCTAACATTTGTAGCAATTGGTTGTTCTTGATTCCATCATTCACCCATCTATTCCATTTGTCAAGAAACTCTAAGCGCTGTCATTCTCCACTTCTTTTCCCATCTACTTTACTAGTCATACCAGATAAGAAGGTTATGAGTTTGTAAAGACGAATTTCTAAGTTTTGGCACCAATTCCTAATAAATGCAACTGCTAAAGGGTGTTATTAAACAGAAATTTGCTTTAGGTATATTAGGAAAGTTTAAAATAATGTGAGATATTCAAGTGAGATCTCTACATTTTCATTTGGCCATATTTATTCGGCAAGAATTATGTTCCTTTTTGTTTTATTGTAAAAAATGCATAGCTATATTGTGAAATATGATCTTAGAGCACATTAATTGGTGCCTATTTCATATACATTTATAACTTGCAACGTAGATTATTCCCCACAAGGTTTACTTGCTCCTAATCTAAATCGTACACTCAAGTGAAAGTAAAATAACCTATTACGGTAATGTAGGACTTGAAACGCCATGTGCTTCAGAGCTAAAATCTATGTAAGACAAGATAAATCTCTATCTCCATATTTTTTTAAACAATTTAGTAATGCCACTCAGAATTTCTGAAAGTCTATAACTCATGTACTCTGTTCACTCCACTGATCTCTAATAAACACTGGATCGAGCATCTTCCGTCTGAAAGTAAGGTCGGACTTTGGACGCCATTTCAGTCCCCATCACACAAAGCTTGTAAACAATGTGACGCAACATGGCGGACTTTC
>JAAAKL020015354.1:0-10304 GCA_010016065.2 Carybdea cf. marsupialis auct. non (Linnaeus, 1758)
GGACATTCATTTGTACTTAGATTGCGAACTGTACACTCCCCAGCCAGTTGTTATTATTCTGATTTTGGTATCACACGCTCATCTCAACATTACTCATCTTATAATATAACGCTAGTCTCTTCTCTATGGTTCTCACTAGTAGTTATGTTACAAGAAACAGCACATAAAAAAGTAACAGCTGTATTAACCATTAGAAAGGAGTGGGTAATTGAACACGCCAACTGTGTTAGGATGCTGGTCTTTCAGGTACTGGTAATCGTTCAGCTAAGACCATGATTGAGGAGAAAGCCTGAGAACTGGGAACTGGAAACTTCCCTCCACAAAGTAGTGTGGCGAAACAGATATCATTTTGTCATGTATCTTTTGATGCCTTGCTTAGATTAATCTGTTAGCCACGTGAGAAAACTACAAAGAATTTAAGTACAGTAAGTTTACCTTTACAAAATGACGCAAAAGTTGTATCATATCCTCGAAAATGCATGGATCAGTAAGAGACACTCTTGAACAGACTCATAATGCCCAGTGGTGGCTTGAGATAGTATGAGACCCTAGGCCAATAAAATAATCGGAGCCTTTTTGGCGCAACTTTGAGTACAAAGAAGCGGTCAGTGACGCTATAAACCACTGTCCTCCCTACATTCACTTCCCTTTTTCCTAGAATTTTGCCTTTGAGCTCCTCTAATGTGGTTTTAGTTTACTTGAAACTCAGACTATCTTCACATTGTATCGGATAGGGTTTCACTTCGTTCCGCTTTTTTTTTGTCCTCTGTGAGAACAGCACTTATTCCTTTAATAACATATCACCTTTAAAATCGCCGCAACCGTGACTTGAAAATCACTGCAGAGTGACCTGCTTTGTATGTCTATCCGAAGTGCGTTTCAAGCCATTGTAAAAACCTATCCGCTACAGTGTGAACATCATTTACGTTTCAGTTATTTGCTAGCCAATGGGTATTATTCCAGCTAACATGTCATTGTCAAAACCTAAAGAGACCCTCTTGTCTTGAAGATCTTGTCATGAAGATAAAACAATTAAATGTTAATTGGATAGTAACAGCGAGTGGATTTTGCGTAGAATCCTCTTTTTAGTCAAATACGTCACGTAGGCTTGAGAGTCTCAATGAAATTGTGAGCTATACTGGTAAAGACCTATGTGGACCTGGACCTCCTTGGTGAAGGATGGGTATAGGGTTAACTACCCTTCCCTGTAAAAAGATATTTTGTTACTTAAACTGATAGAGTTCTACATACAACTATAATGGGTCGGACAAGGGGCCCTAGCCAGACGTTGACAGCTTCTGATGAAACCCACTTCGGGAAGTCAGGAACTAGATGCAATGTCTCCTTGGCCCATAAATCACAATCCGTATCGGAGGGGAAATGTCCACACCATGTTTGATACCTCAAAACAGCACAGGTAATTAATGAGTGTACATGGACTGGCTCAGGGCGGATGGTATGTCGTGATAGATCGACTCTAATTTTGACAGGGAAAGAGAATGTGCACTCACGTGGGGTGGCCTTTATATTTAGCAAGCAGGAAGACCTCTTATTCCATGGGAACCAATCAGTGAGATTATCTATTAGAGCAAGACTTAATTCGAATTTCTGTAAACTTACCATTCTAAAATGTTATGCACCCACTAACAATGCTGAGAAAGACGCCAAAGATGACTGGTACGAGCAGTTGCAACATGAAATTTTATAAGTACCACAACACGACATGTTACTAATCACTATTCCAGAGATCTCTATTCCAAAGTTGGAATTTATAATAATGGAAAGGAGGAAACAATAGGGAAACTTGACTGCGGAACTAAAATTATTAACAGAGAAAGACTTGTAGACTATTAACAATTGATTTGCAATAGATGGAACATTCTTTCCCCATAAGAACATCCATAAACTTACATAGACATCACCGTGTGGGTATACCATCTATCAGAGTGGCCATATTATTGTCAACAAGACGTGGCGGAGATCCTTGTCAGGCACCAGAGTGCACCGAGGAACTGATTTTAGGAGTGATCATGATTCGGTGATAGAAAAAGTAAGATTGACCTCATGAGCAACTCTTTTTAAGAGGCAGTATCAACGAAAAGTATATGACGTCAACAAACTGAAGATGCCTGAAATAAGATGAGACTTCACAACCGAACATAAACACAACGTACAGTTATGTGACAGTGTAAATGTAGAATCCCCAACAGAGTTGAAATTAAATGAAGCCAGCATAGACTGAAACAGCAAAGAATGTTTTAGGAATGTGGAGGGACCAAAGTAACAATGGGTATGTCCTTGAGACTTGGAGAAAAATTGACGAGAGGAAAATTGAAAGGGTAATGTGCTAAACTCAATAACAAAACGTGCAAACGATGAATGTAGGGTCAAAGATAAGATGCGAAAAGTTCCCTAAGGGACAAACAAAGACTTGTAGAGGAAAATACTGCAGCCAGGGGCAAACTGTCCACAATACAAATGTTATTAAACGGCTAAGCGGTCAAAACATTAACTGTGCCTGTCAAAGACAAACAAGGAAAACCACTAACGAATGAACGGGAGCAAGCTATGTGATGGGTACAACACTTTCATGAATTTCTATACTGCCCAGAGCCAAACCAGCCTACGGACTTGAACCGTTCATAACATCTCCCAATTGATATTGAGCCACCATGTCGAGCTGTCGTAGAGGCAACTATTAAGGCAATTAAATTTGGGAAAGTTGCTTGATTCAATTAAGGTTAAACTTTTGCAAGCAGATTTCGCCACGGTCTTGGCTGTACTAACGGCTATCTTTACAATGATCTGTGAAAAGGAAGTCATTTCGGGTGATTGATTCAAAGACCTGTTACACACGCTTCTGAAGAAGGGAGACCTTGAAAATTGTGACAATTGGAAAGATGGAACTTTCCTCTCTATTCCAAGAAAAGTATTTGGCATGTGCTCCATAACAGGATCGACGCCAAGCTCCTACAGACTGGATTTTGCGAAGACAGAGGCTGAGTAGACAAAATCTCCTTGCCTTGAAGAACATTATTGAATAATGTATTGAATAGAATGCTCTCTTGTTTATCCATTTTGTCGACTTTAAGAAAGCATTCGATAGTGTACACCGTTCAAGTTTAGATAAGATATTACAGGCATGTGGGATACAGCATAAGATTGTTACGATGATGAGGCTGTTTTAAGACCATTTCGAGTGCACTGCCATATTAGAGAATAGGATCATCCCCGAGTCTGGAGTTAGGCTGAGATGTATTCTTTCCCCAATTTTGGTTTTAGTCGTTATCGACTGGGTGATGTGTAAGACAACGTCAGATCAATCCAGTGGAGTCCAATGAACCCGAAACAGATACATGGAAGGTCTTGATTTTGCCAAAGACCTCGATGTTATATCCACAACACATACTACTATGCAGGATAAAACCACAAGTTTAAACGAACAAGTTGGGCTGCAAATGGATTAGAAAAAAGACCCAGGACATATGTACAGGCTCTCGAACTGAGCTGCCAATTGTTATCAAAGACATGTTACTCCTGTGACGTTGAAGACTTCACGTATGAAACATTGTTAGTAGTGACAAGGGAGCCCCCAAAAATATCAAAGCTCGTCTAAACAAGGCAAGTAGCTTGCTCAGTAGGCTCAAGAACCTCTAAATGTCGAAACAGCTCAATCTAAGAAGAAAACTCAGTATTTAAATGGTAGTTTGAAAACAGTTCTCTTATATGTTGCTGGGTGTTTGAGAGTAACTAATTTGGATAAAAGAAAGTTGGATGTTTTACACAACAAATGCCTAAAGAGGATATGTAACATTACTCGGTTAAATAAAATATCCAGCAATGAACACCGTATGAAGACATGGATTATCAATCTATCTTTCTATGGTTTCAGTCTATGGTTTGTGCATGTTCGAGAATGTCAGAAGACAGTATCCCAAGGGGTGCTATTACGTGACACTGAGGTCTGTTAAAGACACATGCGAAGACCAAAAATTCCATAGAGAACAATCATTGATATCCTAAAAGGAATGGAACTCACATTGGATGGCACAGAGGATGCTGCACAAGAATAAACTCTACGGAGGAATAGAATTGAAGCTTTATATCCCACACGGGATGAAGAGGGTAAGAAAGTGATATTTTCATTGATTGCAAATTATTTTCGCAAATGTTTCTATAATTCTAGGCAGTAAAGAGTTTGATCTGCAATTTATTGGTCATCCCCTAAGTCCCTTTCTTTGAATTGGCTTTAATTTAGCTATTATGCAAACGTCAGGTATTTTAGATAGAAAAACAAAAACTTATAGAGTTCTTACATTGGGAGTGCTGGCCTCAAGTCGCCATCTTTGAGGACCTTTCCAGCAATATCATCTAGACATCCTGCTACTTCTAAGCCATTTTGTTTGTTTTAAAGTCTTTAAGAAAAAATTTCTTTTCTTGTTGGATACAT
Source organism: Carybdea cf. marsupialis auct. non (Linnaeus, 1758) (assembly GCA_010016065.2). Taxonomy (NCBI): domain Eukaryota; kingdom Metazoa; phylum Cnidaria; class Cubozoa; order Carybdeida; family Carybdeidae; genus Carybdea; species Carybdea cf. marsupialis auct. non (Linnaeus, 1758). Next base: position 4,451 of record JAAAKL020015354.1, read on the forward strand.
CGAAATCCTTTCCTGTCATAATTTAAATTGTTTATAATTTGTACTAAAACTATTTTCCTTCAAAATTTGCAAGGCTATTTCTTATTCTAAGAATTTTTTCGGGTCAATGTGGCTTCTAGGTTGTTTTTTAAAATAATGAAAACTTATAGTCTCCTCAGGAAACTCTTGATCATCCATCTCCTTGGCATTACTGTTTACATTCATATATTTCTTTGTGACCACAATATCAATTGTTTCCATAGGTGTTGTTTTATAATGTAACAATATGATGGATTGATATCTGCAAATTGCAGTAATTCTGTTTGTAGAAGCCACTGTTATAAAACCCAAGACATGTATTCTGCTAAATTTAATTCTTCTATGTGGAGACATCAATATTAACCCTGGTCCTACTTGGAAATTCCCTTGCAGTCTATGTAAAAAGCCAGTAAAATCAAACCAACGTGGAATACAATGTGATTCATGTGATTCTTGGATACACACTGGCTGCCTCGGGATGAATAGCGATGAATACCATTCACTTGCCAACTCTTCATGCTCGTGGATCTGCCCCGACTGTGACCGCCCAAATTTTTCAAGTACACTTCTGGACTTGTTTTCTAAAATTTTCTAAAATTATCAAATTCTTTGGATTTTCTATCCGATTCTAAAAGTCAAGAATCAGGACCCTGGATTATATTTGACAGTAAATTGCATTTTATTTACTTTTACTGCAAAAACGAATTCCTCTTATCAAGATTGTGCTGATAAGAGAAATGGAAGTTGTGTATCTTACGATGCTCAGGGAAAAGACTAGATATGAATATGAACTGATCTGTACCTATACTAGCTTAAGCCTCCTGAAGCCCCTTCAACTGAGAACATGCATAGAAGGGCCAGTTATAGATCAAGCTTTCATCTCTTCATGATGATTTGTGTTTAGACAAAACATGCAATTGACAAAATAACTTTAAAACACAAGCAATTTCCACAGTCATGGTCTACGAACATGCAACTGAAAATAGAAAGTTTACTTCTCGTCAGGAAAATGAGTGTGGAAATGTGAGAATAGAAAAAGAAAGAAGGAGTCAACAACCTGATGTTTGGTTTCCACATATGGTTTTGTGGGGGAACAGCTAAGAGTAATCACAGACCATTGTAGTAAAGATATTTGTTATCACACTTGGTAAATGTTTGTTGGTGTGATATGGTGCTCAACTACTCAAAGCTTGCGGTATATCATGTTTTCGAACATACAGATAGTCATGGAGCACATGCTTTGCTAAAAAATATGTCTTGTACTACATTATTACTTATTTGGTTCTGTGTGTGTGTGTGTGTGTGGGGGGGGGGGGGGGCTCTGAAAGACTGTGTGACCTATGTTACACAACATTCAGTCAGTTTCAGCAAATCTAGTTCAACAAGAATTTATGCCAGAGTACAGGCCATCCTCCATTACCATAACTCCAAAGCTCTTTACGAAAGTCAAGAATGAAACTAACTAAAGGCCTTTAGCATTTCATATTTAAAAAACAATTTAAGACTCATCTTTTCTGTGTGGCACTCTTACTCCACACACCTAACACTTTTAATATCATATTTAATAACACAGTGTAACTTTTGGTTGCGAGTTTAGCATTACTTTGAATTTTAGATTGCACATCTAGATGATTTTTTAATTAGAAGTTAAGGTTTTAAGCACTTTTTGATTTAAGTTTTAGATAAAGCTTTAGGTTATGTTCTTCGAAACTTGCACATGTGAGCATCTTGCAAATTTAATGTAATGGCCAAAAGGAGCCTCTGACAGGCAGATGAATGTGTGCAGCATTTGCATGACACAGAGCCATTATGAAGCATACCTGGCACTGACAAAAATATACCAGGATTCCAAAAAGGTGAGAATGATGACCAATGATGGTCATTCACCAACCTGATACTCTCCTTATAATAAGTAACAGTATGCAATCAAACAAATAGGCCCCTCTATGGTACATAATACTTAGCAACATACATCTTACATGAATGCAGAGATGAAGATATACTTTCCATATCTTGGAAACTGGCTTTAATAAAAGCAACTCCATCCTTTCCCATTTATTGGGCAATATAAAACTGGGGTAAGACGTTAATAATCTCCTCATGTATCTTATCTATGGGCAATTTACAACTTATGTGTTCTTTTCACATCTAAATAAATTTGAACAACATTGATTTTTCATTACATGTGATTCTTTCTGGTACTTTGGGGGAATACATACATCTGCATTATGCCTGGATGTTAAAGGTAAATGACAAAATACCCACTAGGTACAGCCACAGTGTTAGCCTTAAGTATCTCCCATGATAATGAAATGCTGAATCGTATCACATCAATGTTGCAATCTGGAATAAAGTTTGGGGATGACAGTTAAACCATCCCCTTTCATCTTCAAAATGCCTAGGGGCCTTACAAGAATAATAAATCAACCAAATTCTTATATCCCTTTATGCTATAAGATTTTGGGTCAGATTGCAAGTCGGTAACAATGTTACGATTCGTTATAAGATTCACAGTACATATTAAAGCATATAGAACAGACGCACTAGTGTACTAGCTTCACGAAAACAACCTTGCATTGCTTTCCAGGAAAGTTCAAAGTCCGGATATCTTGTCACAACTGGATTAGCCAACAGTACACTAAACATAATGGACTCCAATTGAATGGCAATGTATACAAGATCAAAACAATAAGCGTTCAGTTGATGATTCGTCAGCATACGCTACATCGTCCGCACTATAGACTACTACGTCACCAGACAAAAAATAACCAGTACCGCTTGGTAAAGGCTGCTTTTATTACAATTATCCGCTAACCAATGTCACTATCTCACTCACGGGCGAGCAAACCAGCGATGGTTTCTGAATTACACCTCTCAGACGCTTGAACATGGCCGGCATTAGAAACACCAACTGGATCGCAATCAGTGACATATACTACAAGAGAACGTGCTAATAGCAATCCAGACAACAACCTTCTACGCAGAAACAAGTAATCACAAGATGGGTTTGACTGCTTAAATTTAATCTCTTCTTCCTCGACTGATCTCTACGTGAGAAGTATGACGAAACAATATTTTTAGGGAGGACTCAAGCCGACATGAACCTTGTTCCAGGTTACACCCTTCGATTCTTTAGACGTCTTGCTCTACAGTTCAAGGCGTACTTCCTATTTACTCAACTGCAAATAAAACGGCACGGTGCAATAGTATAAACCGGGTCATACTGTGAGTTCATGAGGGCAGTCAATCTGGCAGACGATGAAGTCAACGGTAGGAGATCCGCCGTCGATAAGACTGCATAACAGTAACCTAGACTTACCTATGGTCGATATGAACGTTGTGTTGAAAGCATCGTCTGAGAACCTATGCAGCAGACTAGTCTTTCCAACACCACTGTCTCCTATAAGTAAGAGCTTAAACAAGTAATCATATGTTTTCTTAGCCATTAATGAAAGAGTTAACGACACGTTCGTTTCATTTTCTTTAGCGCCTCTCTACTTTATCTACCTCACGACTTTCGTGTGCACTGTAATAAGGATTTGAGGGTGGAAACCTGGGCTCCAATCTCGATTTCACAAAGGATGACGTAGTACTACAACAATATGCGGCCGGCACATAAAAGAGTCACGCCTTGGATGACTCCTCACGATTCCACGGTTCAGCACGTATGACATAGAATCACGTTATGGATCTCTGACAAAAAATTCAGGACTAGAAACACCGCGACTTGATGAAAGACCTGAGAACTTCTAATGCGACTAAATGAAAGTACTAAACTTCGTGTAATGCCTTGATCACACTTGTGAGGACCAATCTATAAATGTCAAACGTATATTACCTAGGGCACTAGGATTCTTTAGTTGTAAGAATCTGCGGACGTTGCATCGAATCTATGCGCTAGAGCAATGACTCTCAACTGAGTGAGGCAGATCTAAATGTGGCTCGAGAACCCATTCTCAGTGTGTAGTGGACAACGAGTAACGTAGCTTAAACCTACATCATATTTTCTCGTCCATCTGAAGTTAAAACTGTATTTTGCCAAACGTGAATTAAACATTCAAATGTCAGCACCATAGCCATAGTAACAATACATCATTTGCACTGACTTGTTTAATAAACTCAGGCTTGTGCTGACGCTGAGATGCAAGGTAGCAAAGTGAAAATATGACTTGGAGTATTTCAAGTCTGTACTTTCATAAATTGATGATAAAACGGTGCAGAAATCTCACTGTGTAGTGAAGCCCCTATGAAACATTCAAACTTAAGCACCGTTTAGAAGCAAAAAAGTGCAAAAGTTACGGTTTTTGGAAACTATGTGAAGACATGGACTCCGAGCATCAACAAGTGTTTACTTAAAAGTACGTCTCTGCTTTTTGTCTAAGGTAAAGTACTGCCATATTTTTGACGGAGTAAAAATAGGAGTCACTGCTTCCCTCTGAAAAATTAACGCCAAGCATACTGACTTTTTGACAACTAAATATGGCTTGCATGAGTTACACCACCTTTCTTCTGTTTGTGCACATTAACATCTCAAAAGTATCGGTCCAAGTAAGAGAACACAATATTTTGAGCAGTCTGATGAAATTGCTGCGTTCAGAAAGATGAGCACACTATGGTTGAATAATTTTTGTAAAAGCAGACTGGACGTGTTTGCTGATACTAGCCAGGGAGCAGAGCAGCTGAAAATGGTGGTAAAGCTGATTGAACGCTATTATGAAAGACCTCTATATATGGTTTGATGACCATTTTCCAGAGAACCGCAGGAGTAATATCTAAATACTTTCAACATTGACATTGCAATTTGCAAAGTACCATGTTGAAAAATGCAACGAAAAGCATCAACCGATGAGTATGTCATGAAATCAGACGATGAAAGAGAGGTTTGACAAGGTAAGCATCCGCAACTCTCAATGAAGTCATGCGATAGCTGAATAGTCACTTCTCAACATTCTTGCACGTCCTGTTTTTGTGTTGGAACATAACATGATGTGCGAATAGAGGATTCCCTACTGTCCCCTCACACCATAGAATTATGATCAGGAGCAAAGCACATTCCCGAGCTGTCTCATTTGTTTCCACAAATGTCTAGTTCCGTAGAAACATGAAAATATGTATGTGCATTTACGTGTATTTAAGGAAGAAAATGTTACTGTACGTATTATGGAAGACTATTTTTTAAATAAAGCTGTTCAATTTTTTGGAATTTTAGAATGCGGTATGATTTTTAAAATTATTAAAATCAGCTATAAATAGAGTACGTTTTTCAAGTATGTCAGAAGATATCGCAAAGCCGACTTTAATGTTATATATTCATGTTTCTTCAAACAGAGACCCCAAATCACACACAATTTTTGATCACTTTTTGATTGGACAGAAAGTAATAATAAGAATGTTTACAACAGCAGTTGCTAGAAAATACAAGGAGGTCACAAGGTGGGTTTACAAGTGAGATAAAAGGACAAGAAGGTCAAAGAAGAGAATTTGATAAGTGCCAGCAATGCTTTGCAATCATAGATAGAGAACAATCTAAAAGTAACTTCAACTGCATAACTTCAAAAAGGATAATGAGACAACAAACCAAGAGCAAGTTTGAAAGCAGAACTTAAAAACAACCCAAAGAAAACCTCAGAGGTATGATTTGCCAACAAACCAGAAGCAAGTTCGAAAGTATAGATAGCGAAAAACCGCACAGCAGCTACGAAAGCATGGCGTACGAACAACTCGAAGGAAACTTCAAAAGCATGGATAGTGAAAGCATAGCGTACGAACAACTCGAAGGAAACTTCAAAAGCATGGATAGTGAAAGCATAGCGTACGAACAACTCGAAGGAAACTT
>JAAAKL020015355.1:0-11529 GCA_010016065.2 Carybdea cf. marsupialis auct. non (Linnaeus, 1758)
GTGTCTTGCGTGATTTGCTCCATTTTCACCGAAATTTAGTAAAAGTTTAACTTCTATTTGTCCATGATTGTAGCAATGGATGATCCAATGATAACTGCGTTAAGGGTAATATAACTCTGTAGATAAACCAGCAATCAAGACGAGACAAGTTGAAAGTCCGACTTCGGAGCACGGTTTCTTGATTCTCGAACACCTCGAGGCACGTGACACTTCTGCTATCAGGTAGAAACTTGACATAAAATTTTCCCTTTCAACGTTACCATAGGCCATGGACTTCTAAATATTAATATTATATAATATAATAAGTCCATGCATAGGCCAACAGTTTCATTGGGGGGAGTGGGGAAGAGGAGGCGGACGACATACCTTCATGGGCATAGCCCAAATGTGCCTCATAGTAATGCATCTGTAAACATCACATGTGCCCTTTCACGCAGTAGGAAGGTAAAATGTCTTTACAGCTTGTAAATGGATGGGATGGGGTCGAGAGCTAAGCTTTACTTTTATCACTGGTGATATAAACGTGCTTCTCAAGAGACTTATGTATGACATCTGAAGGAGTATCGTTTACACGCCCTATTACTTTTGAGCGCCCTTCGCCACCAGCAAAAATCTCACAGCCTACTAATCTGACACAAACTATCAACAGCCAGCATAAATCGCGATACTACCATGGAGTAATTTCCTAATAGAAAGCGTCAAACTGGTTAACAACACGTTCTCAAAATTACAACAATACCAGCATAAAGTACTGTGAAATAAAGACGTGCAAGATCCTTAAGATGAAAGCAAGTACGTACGCAATACGGGCGTACCTTGGCACTTGTAGGATCCCATCGCAGTTTCTTGTACATAACGTCTCTTAGCAAGACTATACGGCGCTGAAACTTTCCACATGTTACTTGACATCTATTTTGCATAAGAAATGATATTTTGATGAGATTTAAAATCTACCGACCCTACATTACCACGTCCCTTTAAAATGATGGTCCAAAAAACGCAGATTGAAATATGTTAGATTCCATAAAAAACTCAGGAGATATTGGTATGAAAGAGAAGCAAAAAAATAGACTTTTCAAAAGTAACTCAAACCATACATGTGCCACTTTAAACAAGTAAATGACAGAGTGCCTTTCGAGTACTTTCAGCACATTTTAAACATTTGTCTCAAGTCTGATTGCGCCTAACTAAAGCAGTAGTGAAATTTCGATTTTTTTCCCAGTATTTTTCACATACTTGGCTTTGAAAAAAACGATTTTTGTAAGTGAAAATCGCATAATCTGCTTTCTTCTTCTATCAGACTTTTTCGTTTTAGGGGTCGCCCCATCGCGTAATTTGTTAACTATATTAAATCTAATACGTTCCTATGTTCCAACAATTAAGAACTGCAATGCGCTGGGAAAGTGCGACGTCACGCTTTTGAAAATTTTTGAATTATGGAGAAAATACTCAATTTTCATGTTGCCCTATTAGCAAGAACGTCAATGGCCAAAATTGAGGGTGTTGCCTTTTTCTAACACCGAGATATCAGCTTTCAAAGTTTTAAATCTCCTAACAAAACCTTATTATTTGATGCTGGTTCCTAACGTAAGGAACCAAGGAAGGTAAACAGAGCTTTGATCGGAGGATCTTGAAATTCAGACGCCTCTAGTTTAAACACTATATAAACTACAGATCTGGCAGTTTGTGAAACAGCTTATTCCAGGGTTGTCATTAGATACCTGGAGTCAAATCGTACTATTTCCAAAACTTTTGATTAGTGACGTCATCATTTTCCTAACGCATACCACCAAATTTCAGCTTCAAGACATGCGTCGTTTTGAAATATTGCGACTTATTGAATGGGGTGTGTCTCACGTGCCCGTGCAGAACACGGTTCAACAGGGAGATTTTTTAGCAAGAAGCGTCAAGTAGGATCCCATTAGACGGGGAAGACTTACCTACGCTCTTAATATTGCAAGAAAACTAGCATCCAGGAATTGTAGTTAAGACTTGTATGCGGCTCAAGGAGGACTTAAGTAAGTACGTACTATAACAACTTCCTTTTCTTCGTACTCAGGAAGAACACTTCTTTTTTGTCCGCTTTGACAATACTCCTGAATACAAACTAATCTTCGTTCACGACGTTAACCTTGAACATGAGTTCTTCAGTGAAGAATCGTACAAGAAAAAACGGGGTGGTTGAAAAATTTGCTATTTTGCAAACGTAAGAAATCAGCGATCTCCCATTTTTCACCGTCCAGAAAGATTAGAATATAATGGCTATGAAACGAACGTCTTCGGTCTTATCTCACGCGCACAACAACCAATCCCTTCAAAACGGCCGAGAAGCGACCCCTTGGCATTCCCGTTCCCCCTATATAAGTGGCTGTTTAAAGATTGAAGTCAACACAGTACAATAAATCAACAACTATCAGTAAATTAATTGTGTAAAACATATCTACGTGTTTTCTGCTTCATACAATCCCTCGCAATTGAAATATTTCTACCAGCATTGAGTGCTTTAATGACAGCTCGTAACAGATGAGAGTAAGAAAATAAAATAAGTCTATCATAAGTCAAATCCCTTACTAGACAACGATCTATTTCAGACCTTCGTGACAAGAGATCATCACTTCCTCTATTCATAGAAACATTACATCCAAAACAACAAGATCTTAAAATCTGACAAACGACAACCCATAATCTATCTTAATCTAATGCCTTTCTCTCGGTTAAACATCAAATTCAATAACAGCATTGTCCTTTGACTTTCAACAAAAAGAGTTGCAACAAAAGAGCTTGGTACACATCTGATGAATGGAGAGAACAACAAAAAACATCCATGCAAATTTTGGGATCAATGCATCCTAGCTCCCTGTGTTCCTCGTAGAATTTACGATTCCAGAGATATATTACCCCTAATGTGAAATGGAAGCAACTGGGACATAACAAGAAGAGCACGGCGAACAAAGGTAGGCTCCTTATTCACCCTTTAAACGAAGTCCACAACACACTGCTTCCTACAAAAAAGGAATGTCATTAATGTTAACAAATTGTCCGCCCAAATACAAATTTAAGGTAAATCCAAGTTGGAGGACGATTTTAGAAATACAAAGAAAAGATTCTATGGTCGCTTTGACCTTATATACATCAATCCATCAAATTTCCCAATTTTCTATGCGTTGGTAGTGTCGTATAACTTTATTACGAACAATTGAATCCCACTGAATTAAAATCCTAGGGTTGAAAATTTTTCACTACGAGGTTCACTAATCAAGGTAATGCCACAACTCGTGTCATCCGTCAAAATGACTAACTGTAAATACTGTCCTACTAATACAGCAGAAAATGAACCAGAATTTGCTCTAAGTTAAGGAGGGATATCAATTCTAAAACTCATATTAACTATTCGGACACGGTTGCACCCTAATATTGTACGATACTGAACAATAAAAGACAACGTTCCCTCCTCGAGAGTCTCCCAAGCCTTAGCGGTGTCCACGGGTATTGCGAGCTGGGGGAGGGGGCGTGTCGGTTGATGACACAAACCTTGCTGATCATGCAAAAAATTTAAGGCCAAGTGAGTCCCTTCATGAACAAAAACATTCAAACAACAGTAAAACAGTTTCTGACAAACATGATTTTTCGAGTCTTGGGGGATGGGCTGTTTATGGCCCAAAGTTTACGTTCCTTACCCCATTGAACTTGACCCTACAAAAACTGGATCCGCAATGTCCCCCCTTTCCCTCAATGGTCGCTGCTTCCCTTTTACTTTATCTAAAATTCCAAGTCCCTCCATTTTGATATAAATCCTACCTCTTTACTTTGCTAATTGTATTTCAAAAAAAAATTCATTTCAAACAGATAAGAAAGTCACAAAAATGAGGACTAGGCCTATGTCCAATTTATTCTGACCCTACAATTTTTCAGCTATAAACTCTTACCTACTTAACTATTACAAGACGGGGGGTTGTACTGCCCAAAAACATTCATTTCAAACAGACAAGAAATAGTCACAAAAATGACGTAAAGAGCTATAAGTACCGCACCACTTGCAGGGCGAAGTCGCCACTTGCTTATTGAAAACACTAGGAGCAGAGCTAGCACGCTGCCCATTAAAATAAAAATTGTAAAATGAATTGTTGAGCTCTGTATTTTAACCTCTGAGCCATAGTCGGTTATCAAAGTTTTGAACATCCACGGAAGCCCTAGACCGAGCAAGATATCGAAAACATTACTTCCAATGCAGTTTGAGACTGACATTCGACCATACCCATCTTTTGCAACGATGATACTCGCAAGTGCATCGGGCACACTTGCACCTGCTGCCAGAAACACTAGTCCCATTATGATATCTGGAATTCCAATTGTGTACCCTATTATAGTAACCATCCACACTAAGAGATATGTTAAGGATCCAATGTAGAACAGAGAGATGATAAATGTGACCGGGAACCATGATGCAAATCTATGATTCGTTGGGTTCGGCAATGTCAGGGCAAACAGTAACACGACAGGCAACCCAATAATCCACAGTATCCGTTTTAAACATCCGTTCGGAAGTGTCAATTCCGAAGAGAATGACGACTCTTCACCACGATATGACACCTCGTGCTCGTGCCCGTCTGTAGCCGTGAAATGAGCAGTTTTTACTGGAACGGATAAATAGTCCTTATTGTCATATATCTGTCCGTTTCCGGTTTTCACAAGCAAGGAAGTATTATCATTGCCTTCATTTTTGGTGACTTCTATGCAAGGTGTCGCTCCAACCCCATTGTGCTGTAATGGAGGGGTGGTTACACGTTCCTCATCAGCCTCAAAGAGAACTCCTGATTTATGGCCACCTTCTCCTGAACTTTTCATGGTTGGTAAGAGTTTGTAGAATAATCCTTCCAGAGCAACATTAAAATACATAATAAGAATATAAACACCATACATCAGCACAAGAATAACTCCATCGTACCAATCTACAAGCCGATCACTTGTTACTACGGCAACTGGTACTAAGGCAATGCAGTAATAAGTCGCATCACGAACTACCGGCCAAACTTCCAATTCCAAAGCACCCGGCGTAACGAAGATGCAACATCCAATGACAAACATTATATTGAAAACTGCAGAACCAACTATAGCACCCAGTCCAACGTCATCTTTTGCCACAAAAACGCCGATTATCGATGTAAAAAGTTCTGGGCTGGAACTGCCGATGGCCATAAAAGTAGCTCCTGCAACATCAGCACGCAAGTTCAGTTTGTCTGATAAGACCTCTAACGAGGGAACAAAGTACGTATCACACAAATAGGCGAGACATCCAAAGGTATACACTGCACCAATAACGTGAAGTAAAACTGCCCCATCTCTTCTTTGACTCTGATCAAATACATCCGTTGGAAATTGGTGAACCGCAAGTGGTAGACAAACTGAAGAATTTTCCATCGTTGTGATTAAAAATTTTCCTTCACACAGCCTTTTCTACCCGGCCAGCTCTCGTTGCTGTCGGTGAACGGATCTGATATTCAGTTAAACATGCCACTTCTGGCTGAGGCGTGAATCATTGTCACGCCTTTTCTGTGATCAAAATCATCAGCAGGACATGGTAAATAACAAACAAGAGTCAAGTATGTTCCCACTGCGACATCTTCATTGTCCGTCCTTTTGTGAAGTTTCTGAGTAGCAATTCCCTAACGTCCTGCGATTTCACTCATGAACGACAGAGCGAGTCTATCCCATTATTGTTCTCGTCCGATCGTATTGTGGAACTATAAACTATCAATGGGATAACGAGCAAATGATTTTCTTGTCGTTTTGCCTTCTCAGTCTGAAGGAGAAATCTCGCAAATACATCTGTGTAATGAGAAAATCAGTTGATCGGATTAGGAAAGCTTGTCTGGTGTGATTTCTTTAATAGCAACAGGTCTTGCTAAACAGACTGGGCCATCCACAAATTCATATTGATCATAAGATTGAAGTGATTATATTTTGCATAAGAGTTTGTGCTAAGATCGAGAAGGACGTGACAAGTGACGTAGCTGTAAACCTAAATTTAAAGGTTGTATTGCAGTTGGCACTGCGATAGAACAGAGCATGAAGGCCATTAACTGCACCGATACTCACTGTCACATATTGTTTTTGTTTACGAAACCACGTTAACTGAAGGGATAAATTGATAATGTCGTGACATACTCCCACTGAGTGCAGCGCGGAACCAATATCAAGATATTAGATCAGGGAACTGATTTCAGAGGGAAAATATTTGAGGAGATGATTATTCCTCGAACTAAAGAACCTGATGTTTCAGGACTTACCAAGTCGCCCATTCGAAGTTTAGAAAAGGACCAAACTTCCAGTTGAAAGTTAGCCCAGTTTTTTATTTCAATCAGTTGCCTTTCCAATCCACCGGGTTTTGACTTACAAGCGAAAAATGAATGTTTGTGAGTCTTATATAATATGCAAGTTCTTTTCATGCTTAAATTATCTCTAAATCCTTAATAGCAGCGGAGTTTCCAAATTTAAATGATCTGGTTCAACGAGGACCACCGGCTTATTGATCAAGCTTCATGGGTCGTAGATTTTTGAGCTCTCTTTTGTTGATAAGGTGAGAAGTGATCATAGTGCTTATCATTCTTTGAGAGGCCCGACACGAGGTTCAGTTTTGGAATGCTTTAATATAACACTTTTCTTTATTAGAGTGAAACAGACAAATCGAAACACAGTACCATGAACAACGTGTTAAATCTTTTGTCTGAGGTGCGGTAACAGTTACGACCTTTGTGTCTGAGATTTCCAGAGGGATATCCATCGGAACACGAGGTGTAAAAGTGAGAGAAGCCGGTGCCTATCAGAAACGACGATTTTTAAATCAAATAGGAACGACGCTGTCTTGTAAATATCCAAAAGCCTGCAGAAATAATAAAAGGAATGCATAGGAAGTTCGTGAAACAATTTGATGGTTTTGTAGGTAAGCCAATCAACTTTCAAAGTGAGAAAAAAAAAGAGTGCTTCACGACAGTTTGGGAAAGAAACGAGTGCATTTAATATTTGAGCATATGATACTCTTACTTCTTTTGTTGAAGTGAAGGTGGCGGTTCTTAAACATTTGCTTATGCGCAGGCTGCGATGTTCTTATTGTGATAGTAATACACATCCTCTTCGACGGCAACTTTGTTTTAACACGATGTAAACAAAAGGGGAACACTTTTCGATATTTTCATGTGCAGCTGTTGTTGGAGTGTGTGTTGGGGGTGGGTGGGTGGTTGAGGATTAGGGGAGTGTACTATATTATTAGCTTCTTCATAAATGTTGCGGAACATATATGCTCGTTGTTCGCTTTTTCGTACAACAACTTGTTTGTGCGTTTGTTTGTACAGCAACTTGTTTGTTCGTTTGTTTGTTTGCGGAATATACAGCCTCGTTTGTTCGTACAACTCCTCTCATAAGAATGAATATTGTAAGAGAGATCACCTTTGACGGAACAAAGGACCATTACTACCCCAATCTGTGACCATTACTTCCTTGGATTTATTCGTAAATTTCTGTTCCAAATCATTTTGGTCGTACTACAATACTGTCAAACGATTGCTTTCTCATTCTACTTCAACTCTATTTCGGGAAACTCGTTGTGTAAATCATGGATGTCTTTCAGGCAACGTCTATAGAGGTTACTCTGGTTCTCTAATTAGGTTAATGGAGGTTGCTTAGGTTCTCTAGATAAGCTTTTAAAGGATATGATGTCAATGAGGAAGAGGTCTCTCCGCGAAGGGAGTATGCTTCGTTTAAAGTAAAGGATTTGCCTTGATCAGTTGGGGACCTATCATTTACATCCAATCTTTACAATCACAGACTTATGGAAGCGTCTTTGCAATGACAAAATACTGCTGATGAGGGAAGTCCCTACATGCTACGATGACTATGCTTACTTCAAACGTGTCTGTTCCAAGGGCCGATGTATTATCACAAACCATAAAGTCATACATCCATAACTGTCATTGATACACCACCAAAGATTTTATATTGGGGAACCTGCATTCATAATCTTTGATGATACTCACAACTTGATAAATAAAAACTAGGAGTAGTCGACTCTGAACTGGTACCTATCATGCATATCATGAGGCTATAAATCTGAAAATAAACAGGTAATACGTCACCACAAAAAGAGCGTTCTGCTGATTGCATGACAACACATTTTTTAGATATAGGCCAATTTTTTTGATGAAGTTATCAAGAGACATACCGTACTACTTAAGAAAAAATTACCAGACATTCACTAAAGGCAACTTCAAGTTCAAATTGATCAGAAACTGTAACCAGTCAAGAACTTGGGAGGAGGGGGCAAAAGAACTAGGACTGACTGATTTCGTTATTCGCTTTATTGCTCCCCCCCTTTAGCCAGCCTAAGCCATGGGTTTGTCGAAGATGTTTTAAAAACATGATAAGTAATGAAAATAAGTGATATTTCTTATGAGTGCTTTACCATTTGCTCCTGATCTTCCAGAGTAATTTCTATTAACGCAAATACTTACACCCACATATAGGGTAGGGGTGTGCTGTCCATGAATGCTGCGCATACGTTTTCAAAATTCGTTAAAACACAATATCCAGGACATAATCCTTTGGCATCGACAGTAAATTCCGCAAGGTGGAGGCTGTGAAGAAGTAATATCGGAAATTTTTGCTACTGGGGAATCCTTTTGATGGTTTTACTTGTGTCCTTTATTTATGGAAGAAGCATGGGCTTGAGGGGTCGTGTATCTTGTTCTCATGTCGCAATTACATACTAAACAAGTTTAGGCAGCAGGGTTTATGTAGCTGTGCCTCGAATGGGCTCCGTACACACTCGTGTAAGCCACAGTTACTAGGGATGGGGTCGGGTTGATTTTTAAGGTTAGTTAAACGAACTTTTTACCAAATAGCCATAAAAGATCAGGGTGTAACCTAGGAGATACGAGATATACCTCATCTAACACCAGATGCAATTTGATGATAAGTGATGAGGTGATATACTTAAGTTGGATCTTTTTAATTAAGCACAGGTACGTATTATCAAGGGAAAATGATCAAGCTCTTTCTGAGAAAACGAGACCGTAGTCTAATGAGAAGACACTGTAAAGATAAAAAAAAGGCCTCACTGCTTACCCTGGCTGTAGTACACTTCGTCGCTGAGAGAAGGCTAACAAGGTCCAAACCACTAGCAGTGGCTCTAAGCATTGAAAAGAGTCGTAGGAAACACATCAAATTACTGGAGCACTATACTTCCCGAACATTTTTTACTATTTGGACTGAAGTGGTCCTAATAGGTACATGTCAAGGACCGCTGGGAACTTCCCCGACGAAATGGTTCTCCGAGAACAGACTCCGACTCTCACTTTCCCGGCCAAGGGTATCTTAAAGGACATTTGCCAGCGTGACTAGACAGACTATTCAGTCAGATCTCCAGCTAAGAGATTCCTGGTATATGTTTTGCAGATACACTTATATTACAATTATGGATATAGAATGAAACGTGAATTTTTAATTAACTTGCTTCTATAAAAATATACAGTGAAATTGAGTACAACATTTAAATGTTTTGACTGAGCTCAGTCAAACAACATTTCAAAGATAATCCCGTGGGTGCTTCATCAATTTTTACCAACATGGTATTACGAAGTTGTTATCCAACATTTACGAAGGACTTAAACCGATCATGGATATGCTACTGCGTGTAATCATAATAGTATGCAAATTTGTCGTCACACTGTCCCCCTATCAAATAAGCATGTATACTAGTGCCAGGCGATTTCCGCTAAGCAACATATTGATATAGATCACAAACTTTATGTAGTCATTTTCTGTATGCTACAGTTCTGCGAGAGAAGTTCATTAGCGCAATAAAATAACAGAGATAATTGCATAGATCACTATGTGTATTACTGGTCCAAAGTGAGTTCTTCGGATTTGTAGCAACGCGGACATTACATACTTTTCCTTGATAGTGGGGCTGTTACAAAGGCTAGTGGAACCCCAGCTCTGAATCCATCTCCAAGACCGAGATAGGTTTTGGTTTCCTCATCCAAAGAAGCTTTGTTATGTCAACGTCTGTAGTGAGCAACACCCTTGACATTGTCCAACTTCATCGATTGTTTTGCTTAACATTTCTACTCTCAGCTCTGTAACAGTGCAGTGATAGTATCTACACAATTCAATAAAAAAACATAGAAGACATCCATTGAAGTTTCGAGGACGCTAACAATACCGTAGTTTACAAAACTGTCATAATTTTGGAAACCAGGATACTCCACCGATATATCTATAAAGGAACTCATTGAGATCTGACCAAAAATAGCAAGAAAAAACAGTAACAGGTTTAGAAGTAGTCAAAACAGACGGAAGTGTTCTTGCAATAACATCGTTAAAAGTAACTTACTAGAAGCAACTGTTAAAAGTTAAGATTTTGTTTTGAGATCTTAAATCATGCTTTCTACATTTTGTTACAATACCGTTGGATTTAAAGTATGATTCGGATGTAGATTGTGGCCAATTCCGAGTGTAAAAATGAACATAACCTTATTTCCAGAAATTGAGTAAACATCAAAAAGGAAGCCATGAAGCCAATAAATACAAATCAGTAAGGTCAAAACGATTTATGTAACCTTATTTCTTCAGAAAACATTCATCTTTACGTCACCGGGACCAGGAATCACATTTTTCACCAGGTGTCCCCACACTGGACTGGAGATTATTTATAATGCCTAAAAGAACGTCAATCAAAACACATGCAATCAAGTTGTTGTCAAAGAAAAACCCATTTTTCATCATGGTTTATGGAAATGTGGAAGCCACATTTCTATGCTATTTCAAATGATTGAAGAAAACAGATAATTCTCGTCCCAAGGAATTTCTGAAACTGAAAGAAGGGCGTTTGGAAAAAAGTCGGTTACCTAATCTGGTTTTAACGGGCCTCAAAGCGCGCTTTTTCATTTCACAGCAACTTTATTGCGCTTTGTGACTAATATCCTATTCACATGCGGACTGAAGTGAAGGCTTTCACTTCAAGGTCAATTATAGAACTTCACTAGACGCAATCTGCAGCGTTTTCACCTGAGCAACTTCACTTGCCTTCCAAGCGGCCAATTAACAATGGTTTCTATGCCTCATGACAAAATCAGAGTCTCGCAGCAAGCTAAGCTGCTAATATATCAACGCAGACAAGCACTGTAAAACCTCCACGACTAGAAACACAAATTCAATCTGTGTAGATCTGTTACTCAAGTTTGCTTTGTACTATTATAGTATAATAAACGACATAATGACATAATTGTAATACTGTTAGTGGGACGTGTATCAGGCAGATATGATCATAAAATGGCTCTCAAATTCATGCACATAATGACTACTTAAACACGCACAGCGCCCTTTTCACATATTTGAATTTAGTGACGAAAATGCTTTATATGTTAACTATCAAACCCTTATAATATGTTCTGCTACTGATCATGTCAGTGTTAATGA
Organism: Carybdea cf. marsupialis auct. non (Linnaeus, 1758); assembly: GCA_010016065.2. Classification (NCBI taxonomy): domain Eukaryota; kingdom Metazoa; phylum Cnidaria; class Cubozoa; order Carybdeida; family Carybdeidae; genus Carybdea; species Carybdea cf. marsupialis auct. non (Linnaeus, 1758). Next base: position 11,473 of record JAAAKL020015355.1, read on the forward strand.
GCAAATAAATGCAAGATCAAGATAATTGCTTCCTCGAGGGACCAGGCCCCCAAAACT
>JAAAKL020015356.1:0-11529 GCA_010016065.2 Carybdea cf. marsupialis auct. non (Linnaeus, 1758)
GGACACGAGAGGCCAAAGTCCACTGTTTCTCTACAGAAAATGGCGTAAAGTAACAGTTTCATCAATGGAAGTATTATTTGCAACTCGATCAAGATTGCACACTGGTCGCTTTTTGGGTATGATCTATACAGGCATAAACCTCCGACACTGACCAATTTCATCTCGACCCAAAATTTATTGTGTGTTCATATTAAATGATAGAACGTGTTGAGATTTAGGGTTGGGAGTAAGATTACCGGAATTTTGTGATTGAAGCTGCAAATAAATAGTTGTTTCGAGTAACCTTCAGTTTACTGTAAGACGTAGCGTACTTCTAGAATTCGTAGGGTGAGGGGAAGGGCACACAAAAGGTAGTAAGGCTGAAGCATACGTCTGTGTGTCTATGTGATTTTGGATTCTAAAGTCATGAAAGTTTTACTACTGACAGTGCATGCTTGGGCTGTTTCCTGACAAATGGCACACCCCGCCTCCCAAAGTTATACTAGTACCAAGTAATGGTCGCTGACAAAATTTAAATGTTTTAGGGTCTGGATGAGCAGCTCGGAAGAAATCATCAAAGTCAAGGAGGCATTTGCAAGCAACGCATGCCATTGACCAAGAGAGATGCGAAAAAAATTGCTTTCGATATCATCAAAATTAACATATTCCTTGTTATAGCGAATTTAATCTTCGCTCTATGGCTGTGAAGCATACATCCTCACAAAACAACGAAGAAGTAATCATGGGGAATTGGGGGTGGGCCCCAGTTACTTTGACTGTCCCTTTGCTTTTTTGGAGTCTGACCCCCAATACTCCTCTAGGTGTTATGCCAGCTGAATAAAGGAAATAGAAAAAGAACCACATTGCATCAAAGTGTAGTTAGAAAGGTCATACTTTGCAGAATCACATCACCAATACTGAGCTATACGAAGACTTGTAGTGACGCAATATCCAAACAATAGACATCCCAAATTTAGCTAACAGAGACAATCAAACTATCGAGCCTCATGCCTTCACCTCTAGCAGGGGGGCTATGTAGTGACGCAATATCCAAACAATAGACATCCCACTTCTGACACCAGGGACCGTAGCTTAGTGGAAAAGCGACCTGTTGCGCAATGCGGAGACCGTGGGTTCGATTCCCCGTGGTCCCACGATTTTCACCTTCGAGGTTTTACAACACCGATGTCTGCAATCAGTCACAACAAACTCACCTAAATTAACACAAAATATAATATGTCGTAGAGCACATATAGCAGGACATTGTTTAAGGTACCCCGATGAAATTATATCCAACTAAGTAGGTCTACTTTGGTTGCCATCCTTAGAAGAGTGAGGCATTTGAGGACGTGCTACGAACTGTATTCATTCAAGACACTAGCTTAACATCAATGTTACAATTAAGAAAACAGTGACGTACATGAGAATTGGGAGAGTATTAATTCCTTCGGGTTTATTGGAAGGCTAGCTAATGTAGCTAACACAAATCCTTTGAGAATCCTCAACCCTCGAGTAAACCTTCCCCTCGAACAAGCCCCCAATGCACAATATATCCTCTACTATAGCTCAAGCCGCATGGGAGTTAAATCAAATTTCTAATACCTTGTAGGAAATATGATTGCACCCTCAGGTACGTCTCCATAGTGGGTAAATTTAGGCTCCCTTAATTTGCTCAGAGATTATAAATCATTTTCAATCTCTGATTAATTCATTCATATATAATTTATTACAGAAATGTGTCACAAATGAAGGCACATTGCCATCTCGCTGACAATAGTCAAAATATACAATTGTAATCAATAGAAGCTACATGTAAAAGTGTTCTCTATTCTTGATATTGCCGATATTTCCTAACTCTCGAATAATACATCCCAGTTTTGGATCTAGAATGATAAAAGAGGAGAAGCGTAGGTGAAACTTGTATTACCATATATGCGTTGCCCTACCCACTGTTTACTTTCGTAAAAAGCTACACAAACTGATTATTCTAGTCAAGTTATTTTGCTTCCGACAGCTTTCATCCCATCAGAGATTATGAGATGCAGAGATTATGTGTTTACAAATCTCTGATCCCATCTACGTTTTCATGTTTAGGAGTTAAATTACATGTGTCAAAAATAATGCTCTACAAATATTGGGTGGTTGTACAGCCCCCCCGCTGGATCCTGCCATACCTTGAATTTTGTGGGGACTCCGGTAAAAATGCTACTTTCCAAGGACTAGGCAGGGGGGGGGGGGTGTATTCGAACATTAACGGCAAGTACTTCAGGGCTTGCGTGTTCGTATTCTTAAGGAATATGTAGTCCTCTCATCAGTTATCACTGCTCAGTAGATCATTTTAGCTGGACTATGTGTCATTTTAAAGTTTGCCATCACATTTAGCATTTTCTTACAGTAACCTTTTAGAATTCATTTCGTTGTATAAATGTCGTAAAAATTTGGCCTATAAATCTTTTTTTTTACGAGTATTCCCTGAGAAATCGTGTTACTTGGACGTAAACCTGTGTTTTGTGATAAGTGGTTTACCTATCGACCATTGCCTTATACTGATTCACGAGACAACACATTGGAGATACAATAGACATTCAAGATAAACCTGTCTGATTTTGAGTCAATACCATACCTGCTTAATAGTATGTAAGGGCACTGATATTCGAGAATTTATATCTGCAAATAGCTTCATCGCGTATTTTTCCATTAGCAGTATTACTTCCATTGTCATACGTATGGATCCAGTCAGCTTTATTAACGCTACATTAACACCTAACAATTTCAATTCCCAAATATTGAAATCTCAAGATATTTCCACAAGCAGTTAACCGGCTTTGAAATGAGGCCTCTCGTAAGTCCGCATGACCCCAAGGCCTCTCGAATGCTCCTTATTACAAAGAAGATGCTAAAAACAGCATCATTACGCCATTCTATCTTTGCTTACATTTTGCATGGATTCAACAACGAACTTTTGTTTAGGTTATCCCTGTGAGTCCACCGCAATGACTAAAAGCAAGGCATATTACACCAGATCATGCTGTTGTTTTCAGGTTTCATTCACTTTCTAGACTCAGATGTACAGATGGGTGTACACGTCCATAGCAGAAATATATTATCTAATTGTATCACGGATGCAAGGATATAACAATTATTAAGTTGCAGGTATTACATGGTCTAATATGAGTTTCGAAATTAAGTTAGGAAGGCATCATAGCCTTAGCTTCACTGCATCAGGCACAGGCATGTCAAGCCCTCGTGTTCGAGCTAAGGTCACACGACTAACATCGAAAGAACGTGAAAGGAGAAGAAAAAGATCCAACACCATTGACTTTGGAAGCCTTTTAGTTAATACATCGGTAAGGATTTTATTGTTTCTCGTTTTATTTTGTAACCATTTGCTTTATGTATTATTTCTGCGTGTCCTTTGGGTTGGGATGGTCTGTTTTGAGGTCACGTTGTAAAGGGTTCAACGTTTTCTTTTGACGCAAATTCAGTCTAGACAAATGTTGTACGTGTCTTTCAAGGCTGTGCTGATTCGTATGTTGAACCTGCTTTCCAAAGCTGGTTGGTGTAGTCAGGTGTGATAACAAATGAAGCTCGCCTAATCTTGAAGACATATTTAGAAAGGCAGTTTGATACCCTGAAACAATATGCTTTGATACCTCAACCGGCAACGATATGCCATCGCTCAATAATCTGATAATAAAGATATTAGTATTATATATGATATTTAGATGTGTAGGCCTACCATTTTCAATGGTATCATCTTTTTACTGTAAGAGTGTAGAGCGGAGTTGATATCACTTCCTCGTCAGCAATGAACAAATCTATACATAAGCCCTGTAGGTGCGTCTTTGGAAAAACAATACCAGAAATACAGTAGTTCATGTTAGGCTATAGACGCGTTAGGCATCAAGTGCCAGATCCTTGGGATATTTTATAACTTAAAACCTGCGTAAAGTGTGCACTTCTGTTCCCTAGAAGTGATTTGCTTCTATATGCTTCTGTCTTGACTGCCCTATAAATACCATTTATGTTTAAGAAGGAAGTTTTCAAAGACATTTTTGATGTAAGGTCCTGGAACTTAATTTTGATTGTTAGGTCAAGATTTTAATGGCGACAGATTTCTTGGCACTTTCTTGGTAGAGGTAAAGGACGATATGACCCCTTAGTTATCCTTTTGAAATTGATCTTACCTAGTGGAACGTCCTGAACATAAAAAGTTATGTTGTGAAGTTAAGACTAAATAACTTTTGCTGCTTAGGAAATTGAAATTTGGAACTAAATCTTCTAACCATGGATTTCATAATTGAAAGTACAAACAAAGTCGACTTGCTTACTTTACAAGAAAGGTCTCTGCAAATTGCTTATGAATTTAACCGCCCTGTGCTGGTCGCTTATAGATCGGGTGTATATACATAACATTAACTGTGAGGTGGAAAAGCTTGAGCCTTTGTACAACTGTCAGCAGGGATACGGATTTACCCGTCTGGCAGCATCGCTTCTACGTTTGTGTTGACGATCTCTTACTGTGTGTCAGGAAAAGCAAACTCTAATGAATTTAGTGGCTTTTTCAAGGATGGATTGTCTCGATTGTCTATGCTCAAGCTCAGATCACGCAGTAGAATACCAAAATCCCCTGCTTGTTCTCGCAGTTGGAAATCAGATTAAAATGAACAATTAGTAAATGGATGCATCAGCTTGCATTGATCGCCTTACACGTGGACAGAAAGAGATGCAAAAAAGAACTTGGCACAATTTTTGTAGTTGATAAAGTTTCTCTCTACTCTCAAGACTATATGAAGTACTCAACTGTAGCCGAAATGACCACGCGTTTATTTCCTATTTTGTTGATTTGAAAGCTATGGTCATGGTTTAACAACGTTTTATATCAACATCGATTATCTTATCGTTTGTTCGATTTGCACATCTTACTTCGATAGATTTGTCGTTAAATAAGTCTCCAAATTGCTCAATAATTAGCTCGTAAGATTACGTTTGATCAAAACAATTAGTTACATAAATATTCGGAGAATAAGGCCTTCAGGTTTCCGGCAAAAATTCTTTACTTTAACGCTTGAATGTATAAAGGAGCAGGTTGGAAGAGAAAAATTGAGGTTCTGTTTTTATCCACCGATGTATTGTTGTCTGTAGACTGTATCATTACACATTAGCTTGCCAAGACCCAGCTCTGCACTTTAAGGTAGAAAATCAGAGGATATAGTGATCTTATGAAAACTGGAACAACAGAATTTTTTCTGTACCTACGTGTAAGATTATAGTCTTGGATCTTTTTCAAAACCTTAGTCTTTTCTTGTATACCTGCGTAAAACGTGAGCACCTGTACACGATGTTAAATGGACCACAAAATCATTGCCGGCTTATGAACAAACATTTATACAAATGATTTAGTGAAACAAGGAAGGGATTAGCATGGTCAACTACTATTGTCCGAGTGACAACTAAATCGTACAATATCAACAGGAACATCAACGCAAATATCACTGTGCTTGACCGACTATCCTACAAACGGAGTTCCACCGCAGTTTGTTATGTTTCGCTTTAACTGTCTGACGTCGCTACCGCAACATAATATTTACTCTTTGCAGTAACCGCAGAAGGTAAAGGTCATGGGTACGATCAAAGTCTTGAGCGGTGGTTAGAGGAAAGAGTTCTTGGCTCAGTGTAATATGCACGCATTTCTCACAGTGAAACGAGATTCTGTTGATTCATCAGAACTTATAAATATGACACAAAGGTGGTGTTGATAGTGGCAGCCCGTCAACAGTTTAATAGCCATGGCATTATTGCGTGCCTATTGACGGTAGACGGTATGTGTGTGTGTGTGTGTGTGTGTGTGTGTGTTAGTGTGTGTGTATGTGTGTGTGTATTTGTGTGTATGTGTATTTGTGTGTGTGTATTTGTGTGTTTGTGTATTTGTGTGTGTATATATTTGTGTATGTGTCTGTGTGTCTGTGACTTCTGTGAAAAAGTGCACGAAATAAAAACTGTACTTACATAGCAGTGCCACTAATAAAAGTGCTGGTGTATTCAAGGATGTTTCGGCACCCACTCTTGTTGCTTTACCACTAATTGAGCTGATAAGACAAGTAACAGCAAAGAAACACTATTATAGTGATAGCTGCTGCGAATCCGCAATAAAATATCAGCACAGATCGGCAATTTTGTCATATAAGGACCAAGGAAGATTTTCAACTCTCTCTTAAGAAGTACAGAAGCACTTTGGGTATACTTGTATAACGATCTTGACAACCCGGGAACATAGCACCACATCATAAGCCTTTGTTACATGCTTCGCGCAAAGCTTGTATCATGAAGGAAGCAAATTTTAGTGAGAACTCACTCATCCTGGGTTAATTAGGATTAAACTACCTCCTTTTAGACCGATTCATGTTTTTTTTCATATTATGTTTCAGCACCTGTCAACGAAGTTTTTTGATGCCGCTTGGGTACTACTTTTTCAACAACAAATTCTTGTAATATTTTGCGATTTTTTGCAAGCAGCCTTCGAAAGTAAGTAAGTAAGATGTTATAAGTAACCTTTGAGAAACATGCTTCCCCTTGGTATCCAATTTAGCTGAGGCCTGACCTGAAACCGCTAGCTCCTCAAAAGGTTGGGCAGAAAGAGACCTGTTTCACGTGTCATGTATTTGGTGTCTTTAACTTTATTCCCTCTTACAATATTTGCTTTGAAACGGTTGAATTTGTCTAACAGATGCTTGAATGTGTTTTACTATAAAAATTGACTTATTGTACAGTAGAATCCCGAGGCCTGAGCATCTGAGATTATTCATATGATATCATAACAATTTAATACTCAGTGCCGGTAATGTGTGTAAAGGGGTGGGGGTAGGGACGTAAGGCAGTTAAACCAACAATGTAAGAGAGCCTTAAAGCCAATTCTGTTTTTATTTCGAAATACAATGTCAGGATGCTTCCTAAAGATACGAAAGTTGTTTATGTAGCTTGATATTTTGAAATTGGAGGCTTAAATCTCACGGAAGTACTTTTTGTTGACACCCTAAGGGGAGTATATCCACGTTTCTTCGCCATTCCATTTCTCGAGGTAAGTCATGAAACTCAACTCCTCCACTCTCTTCTCTTCTCTCTTTCCGCTCCTTCAATCTTTCTTTGGATAACAATTCATGCAGCTGCTTGCACATGATAAAGAGTCTGCAGATCTCACTTTTCATGAGCTTTGATAATCTAGAACGAGTTCAGTTTAATGAGCAATGTTTTGGCAATGACAGCATCGTAAAGTGATGGTATGATATTGTGTCGCCTTGTGTAACACCGTGTTTTCATTGACATGAAATCATCCTGTTGTGAAAAATAGAAAAGGATTTTCACTATTTTGAGTTCAGACTCAAGGGTTGTGATGGAAAATTTTACGTGCCACCGTTGGTTCATCCAAGAGGTAAACACACACATTACTCATGGTCTGCTCTGTGTGCCACTGTGCGTCTCCTGTGAATTTTACTGCGTGTCGGCACCTGGCAATAAACCCGAGTGTGATTTCCTTGTTTCCTTATTCTGGCATTTCTTTCCTGTTAAACCCCACATTGCTATCCTGTATTTCAGTGGGAAGGAGTTTTAGTGATGTACACACGAGAATAACATTGGACAGTCATTGCTAGCTGCATTTTACATTTGTTTACATTATTGATATGTCTAGATTAGAATCTGTCGGGTTTATTCCGACCGTGGAACGATGCTGGGACTTTTCTCCTAAAATAGGCTATGACATAAGATGTGACGCCATTACTGGTTCGAGGCAAAACAAACATAAACATCAAGTGGCTTTCTCAGAACACATCTCAAAACAATTAGAGGTGAAAAAAAGAACTCATGGGGTATATTTGTGCTTATTTTGTTTTGGCGTGCTTGGCAGGTTAGAAGCCATCAGTTTGCAGAACTGCACGATGATTGTCATTCGATGACCTTTGCTCGTGCATCCAAAGTGCACTCCTTTTTGAGGATTGATTGTGTCAGTAACTGATTTTACAGTTCAACTCAGTTTTATAATTTTTCTCCTTAACGCAATGTACTATTCAATAAAAACTGCTGCGTCAGAATTTTAGTGTAGATTTATACCCCCTTCATTTTTAGGGGGGGATTAAGTTCCCTTAGCGTTGAGACATCACACCCTTAATTTTTTAAAATTTGCCCCGAAAAATGATTAGAGTTAAAGTTGCCTTCCCTAGAGGAGTAATGGCTGTCATTTTAAGTTGTGTAAAGCTACAAAATGAAGATGAAGCAGGTAGCACCATGTAACTTCTTTTTCATGATTTCAAAAGACTCCGATGAATGCCAAAGAACAGACGAGCAGTGAATGTTGTAAGCGATCAAAGAAGCAGTCATGCTAATGATCAGACGTATTTTAGAATATCCACAGAGGCATTGTAATCGTTAAAATGTATTTCATAGCGTTTAACGTAATTGGACGCGACCTCGAGAGTATTTGTGTTCAATGCAATACCAGAGTCATGGACATAAAAGACCAGTGATATTACAAAATTTTAAAACTAAAAGTAAATTGGATGACATCATTTGATAGTTCGACCTGAACTTTAAGCCATTGGAACCGATGTTTTCTATTGTTTTATAAATAAATAGGTTATTGCAAATATGAAAAGTTGCTCATTTTTCAAAATATTTATGTCCACATTGTATCTGAGTTGAAAAAAGTGTGGATTTTTTATTGACCTTCCCTTTCTTTTAGAGGCACCTCTCTCTCTCTCTCTCTCTCTCTCTCTCTCTCTCTCTCTCTCTCTCTCTGAGGTCATGTCTTTGGTCGTATTCATGACCGTGAAGCTTCCTTTACTCTTTGTTGATGTTGTGATATATATTTCCTTATTTATTACAGAACATGTGCTGGTTGTTGTTTTGAACCACACTTCGTATCTTTAATATCCTTTCCTAAATGCACAAAAATATTATTTAGGACTCCTCTTCATTCATAATCACATGATGGCCGAAGTCCTTTTGGGATTCAGTTGGATTTGTTGGAATTTTCCAGAACGGCGTTGCAACCGTGTGTGAGCACCTCCGCGTCCATCTGAGACGGCGACCGACGGGTTGCACGCCTCAACAGTTGACTGCTAACCATAGAGGTATTAGGCTTATTCTTCTATGCTGCTAACATAGCCCTTGATGTTTTGAAGTATTTGGCAAATGAAGAATGAAAAAAAGAATTTCAGAAAAATATTTTGTGAAAGCAGATGCTGAATTAAGTGTCTTAATTTTTGACAGTGAACTACACGAGGCAGGTTTGTTGATTATATTTTTGCAATTTTGAAACCATTACCGATCGATCGTACGAAAACGCCTGATTGCCGACTTTACTATCACACTATTTAGTTTGCTGATAAAGTCGACATTCTCGGTGTGGGAGATCCTGGGTTCGATCCCCGCCAGTGCCGTATGCATTTCATGTTTATTGAGTTCTATTTTATGTATTTCGTGATCGCAAGTGTGTCTGCAACAAAACTAAAATGTGCTTTAACAAGCAATACATATAGTAGTAGGTTAGTTGTTCTAATAAGTAGTCATATTTGTATTATCAGAATACCATAGGACGTTGATCGCTAGAAACTGAAAATGAAAAAATCAAAATCTATCACACCCTGCAATACATTTCTTGCTCTATTCCTCGCACTGCATACCTTTCATGGATCTGGAGGTTGTTTCTACGCATTTTTTCAGTTTCTGGATATCTTGCTGTTTACTTTCAAAGGCTTCGCTCTGTAGCCCGTAGCAAATTTTTCAGATATTACTTAGTTTTGTTATTCGTGCTTTGGGGTAGATTAGGTAGGCTAGTTTAAAGCACACTCCATGTTCAGCAAATAATATTTGGTTTAACTTTTAATCTTGTTTTATTATTTCACAAGGTAGTGTCAAGGTCCTAGTGTGCTCAGAGATAGTATTTTCCCGACACAGATATTGGATATTGAAAATTTAAACCTTTGAGATGTGGATGTTTTCCATCTCAAATCTCTTACGTCACTTCTCCTCTTTGATATTACTTGCCAGTTTGCTGATGTCTTATTAATTGACTGCTAAAGACAAATAGAAGGACATCAACATTGTGCTGTATTGCTTGGTTGACGTAACAGAGTCGGGTAAAAAAACTCGAATAAGTTCTCTCAGTTAAAAAAAACCCAACCCCTGTCATGATGCATATAAATAGAATGGTTTCGTACTTCTCTGAGTTATCTCATACTTCACTCCGTGATATTTGTTGTTCAATTATAGAAAATAGACCTATCCAACCTTTCTCAGCTGTTATATACGCCTTTTGCCCTCTTCTACACCAAATAGCATGAACGATGATTGTTGATTTGAGAGAGAGAGAAGGTTGGGAAGCACAGGGTAACTTGATTTCGGGGAAGAGACGTAATGTCATTGAACACTTCGTAGCACAAAAACAATAAAGTCAAAACCCTTATAACCTACTTAAATCGAGAGAAAGACTTTTTTAGTCATCCGAATAATGAGCGGCACTAGCGGCGCCACGGGGCCCACGGGGGCAGACAGATAAGTACCCCCATTTGCCCCAAAGACTAAACTATTTATTCTATCATGGCCATCAATGAGGAGTGGACAGATGAAGCTTATGCTCTCACCTAAAATAGTGTTGCTATTGTGCCCCATTTTCTTAGACCAATCGGCGCCCAAGTGAATTTGAGTTACTGTGCCTACGTACAAAAATCTAATTGCATATCATACCGGCCTTGGAAAAAAAGAGCTTCATTGTTAAGTAGGGGTGGATTCATCACTGAAATTTCGTAGGGCTATTTTCACAAGTTTAAAATCAAGTTCAAACGGCGTATCTAGCATAAACGTTTTCGACACTGTGTCGATTAAACTTTTACTGTCTTAATGTATGCTTGAAAAAGGCCGCACTTTAGTGTCTGTACGAATTTCCATGAAAATTTTGTCAGAGGCAATTTAGCAGAGGCTGTGATCTGCCGGCCCTTTTCTCGTTCCGTCATTGTTACTTTGGATTGTAAACCAAGAAGGTATAAAAAATATCTTAACGACAGCTGCGTTTGTAACTTTAAGTTGAAAATAGTAAGCCATCATTCTTGTAGCCTGAGACATTAAGTTTTTCGCGTTTCACTAGTACTAATCATGTATCTGTAGGAAAGGAACTAATGTACCCACCCCTTGTAAGTTACTCGGTTTCTGACAATCGGAACATACGAATCTATGTTTTGCCCTGACTTTCAAGGGAAGTTCCCCAAGGAAATTCATACATGACTTGTTCCCAATTTAGAAATACCCCTCTACATGATTCCTAAATCACGTTCTTTTGATAAGGAACATCAATTTTGGTTCAGGTTGAAGTTATCTAATGCTTAAATGTTTTTCAATCTTACATACCTTAAAGCTGACTTTCCTTAAGTTGTTCTCGACGGAATTTTTCTGCTCTTGAAATATTCGAAAGTTGAAAAGTTGCTTTCTGTAGCAATTGACAATGTTTTGTAGTACAAATCGGAGTATCAATTATTCAGTGGTTGATATAAACACAAGGCA
>JAAAKL020015357.1:0-11526 GCA_010016065.2 Carybdea cf. marsupialis auct. non (Linnaeus, 1758)
TATTCTACCGGCTATAAGGTGCTATTAGGTTCTACCAGCCTCTAGGCATTTTTATGTATTTTATATATATATAAATAGATGATATATATTTTCTACAAACGTGTTTTAAACATATATATATTCTCTTAACAGTGTTCAAAGAGGAAATCAGAAAGCCTCAGGATGCACTAATAGCAAAGGGGATTAAAAGAATGAAATTAGATTTAAATACATTGTATTTTACAACATACACATCACTCAATGCCTTTTTATTGGGTATGGCAACAAATCGTAAAACATAACATGCAAACATCAGTTAGGTATGCTCTTACCCTTGCATTGCCATATGGAATTAAGTCAACCTTCAGAATTCCACTTGACTCCAATTTCTTAAAGGTTGGGTACATCTGAGTTTTGATAAAATACCTGCATCCAGGGCAAAGAGACTCATAATATAGTGCCACTGTGAGAGGTTCTGCATCAGGTCTTGAAAAGGATGTTTTTCTAGCATTCCACTGTTTAACACAGTATTCTACAGCCTAAGGAGTAACAATAAAATAGAATAAAATGTATACATCCACAACATTACAATAAATACTCACAAACCTGTGTATTAACTCCCTATAGTGCACAAGATGTTTAGTTTAAGCTTGATAATACAAAATGTCTTCTAGGGAACCTTGAAAGAAAGAAAAGTACCAAACCTATCCATCACCTGAAAGCTACTTGTTATCTGAATAAATGACAACTTAAAGTGGTTCAGAATTTGAAGACTGATGCAACATCAACAAAAGGATAAGGATGGAGGCTGTATTGATCCTATTATTAGCAAGCAAAACAATGTGCTTCTAACCATGATTTGGGTTTGAACAGGTTGCCATTGTTAGTTGTGGCTGAAGGCATCATATTTAATTTTTTTAAGTTCTCTGATTCAGTTTACAACAGTTTACATTCATGCAGTCACTTGAACACTTTCTGTGTTTTCCACGTGGCAAGGTCCTATTTATTTCTATGGTAAAATCTCCTTGGGCAATTGTTAACATCATTTGTATTTTGGGCATGACCAAACCAGGAGAGCCTATTCCAGTATAGGGTATATTCCACACTAGGATGACTAAGCATAATCTTAAGATGGGTCTGAACATAACTGTCATTCTCACTGAACACATCCAGCAGATCATTGCATTGCTTGTCCGTTCAAGATAAGTCTGATTACCTAAGATAAATGAACCAGGGTTCACTAGAATAAAGAAGAACAGATCCCACAAGAAAGTTTTATGTCTGTCATTGGGAGAAGCTCTTGAAAGGCTTTCAATGCTGATCTTGTCATAGCACTTAAAGTAATATTGGTAATTTGATGTGCTAATACTTTACTAGACTCGCCATACAAATTGACATGCTTAGCTACTGGAAGAGCAGGGTGTTTCGGCTTATCACCTACACATGCACAAGATCTAAATATATAAGTATCCCTGATACTAGTGAGTGCTTTATGACCCCAATTCATACTCTGGACACATTATTGAGTTGGAACCCCCCTTTAAACAGCATGGTATGGATGACTACATGAAGCTAAGGGTTTGGCATCATTGGGATGACTAGACAATAGCTAAAAACCAGCTTAGGTTGATCTGCATAATTAACTATGTAAATAATACCTACTTGGATTGGTTATCTAATAGTATGAGCTGACGTGGTTAAGGAATAGGGGACTCACATGCCAAAGGTTCTGGGTTGGAATACAGCCTAGCCTGATATAAAGACCACCGGTTGGGGAAGGCAATGGGAGATCACCCTTGTGAATGTGCTCTCTCACCAGCATGTTGCTCACTCTGGCTGGGCAATAGACTATGCTTGAAATAGAGCATATCACAAAAAATATATAAAATGATCTATTGTTGAAATATTTCTGGCATTTGTGGATTGAAATGGCAAATGAAGCTAGTATTTGAATGTTGAACTTCCTCCTTGCAAATAGTGTTTACATCAGGCATAGGCCTGCAATTTTTCAACATAACAAATGACAAATATAAATGATTACATAAATGTACACAAATCCATTTGTCAACGCTAATAAATAAATAGCAGATCCTTTCTGTACCGAACAAAGAGACATATCTCCTGTTTACCTTAAATATGAACCACAAGCTCTATCTATTAAATTGCAAATAGCACAACTGGGTAAGACAATGTAGGAAATTGGTTATGATGGATATTGGGGGAAAGGTAGGGGCTTGCAAGACATGGGGGTTAAATGGTGGAGCAAATGGGCCTAGACTATGAACTTGTACAGAACAGGCAACAGTGGAAGAGAGACATTGTGAAAAATGTCCAAACCTGGCAAGCATGGAAAAGAGATGTTAAATGTAGATGACGATGATGATGATGATGATGATGATGATGATGATGATGATGACGAGCCAAAATAATCTCCAATAACTCGCATATCCAAGGCATATCCCAAGCCTGCCATTTTTGCATCTAAATCCCTCATGTGCATATATATGCATGTTCTAGTAATTTGACTGTAATCTTACTATGCCTACAAAGTCATAGAACATGAACAATAGAGCAGGGGCAGGGGCATCCCCAATAGTAAAAGAACAAAGCATGCAATACCCCAATCCCTTAATTGGGGCCTGCGCCAGCACACTGCTGCACAACTAATATTTTCATTTGATATTTACTCTAATCCTACTGTTCATCAGCATGTGGAGAAAGGCTTTTTTACAATAAATTGGGGAGGCAACCTTCCAATCAAAAATCCCCCAGCGTGCAATGGGTCTCAAACAGACACTACCCCAAATAAACGTTTAAACGATTAAACTACCCATATGTTAAACTAGTACTATTATACTCGTACTGTCTACCAGAATGCTTGGATTACGAGGGGCACATGTTTTGGGGATACATCCACTTATAGGCGATATGCCAAAACACAAGAATTACCACCCTTGAAAGAGGCAGTCAAGGTTGAAATATTAAATATAACTTAAAATTTCTATTTCAGGTGGAGTCTAGCAAAAGTGACGGTCTCGGTCCACAGGCCCCGAATATGAACAGCATATATATAGACCAAGCCATCTTGTACTGTCATATAGATGACATACTAAATCTGAAAATTCCTTTCTATTAAATGTCATGATTCAGTCTGCTACCCATCCCACCGAACAGAAGTTTAAAGACGTGACAAAGACATTCAACTGTAAGTTCTAGCTATCAATGCAGTAACAAACGAACAATCATGGACTTACATTGCATTCCTCTGCCGTTTTCTCGTTCAAACACCAATACCTCGGAGATGCACACTTAAAAACTTCATTGGATCTGGCTTCAGCAGCTCCAAGGCACAATACAGCAATCAATACTGCAAGCATCATGTTCTCAACTTATGATGGTTCACTATCGCAAATGCTTGAGAATTTTCGAAGTAACCGGAGCACGTCCTTCGTGACAGCAGTGCAAACCCTCAGCAAAAACCTCTCCGCAAAGTTTCTGATTTGCGTCATGTGACAAAAACAAAGAGTCAGGGGAGTCAGGAGTTTCAATGATGCAAGTGAGGCGCCTGCGCTACTCAGCAGGAGGCATCGAGCCATGAGAGGCATGGTTCCTTGCATTCTCAGAAAGTTTTATCGAAGTGGCATCACGTGGAGGCATGCATTAGCATGCGATCTAGGTGGATGGGTAATTACAGGCCTCCTTAACTTGAGGCAAACTAAATTTTATCAGGTTATCGCAAGCTTTTGAATGCAGCAAGAAATCATGAAGCAAAAGAAATAATTTCATCCAGCAAAATGAAGAACCCAAAATGTGGGATGATATGTGATAAATCATGATTGTTACGGTGTTCTTTGCGATACAAAGTCGATATTCGAACTCCATTTCGTAAAGTTTCAATCATAATTTTCCGGACAACTCCAATTTCTTAACGATGAGCCCTTTTTCCCCTCGCGTAAAATTGACAGCTGTTATGCCTATGCACCGAAGGGGGGAGTTAAAGAACACTGAGGGTGCAAGTAGAACAAAATAGAAATAGAGTGCAAGGTTTCCTGTCTAGACTCATACAGTATGTAGAAGTAAAACCTGTGTGACTCAATATGCATATTTTGCCATGCCCCCTGCTCCCCCGTCCCTGCTATGGTGGCATGTTAAGAAACCAACTAGTCACCTCATGGACAGCTTGTGAATTCTCATTATTATGAGATTTTATTCGTCATTCTTAGCTTTTATATCTCTCAAAGGATGTCGATTTCCACTAGTGATATAGCAACAAGAGAACGGCAGACAGTGGTGCCATGTTTCAATAGTTTGGCTAGCAGAACAAAAAAAAATCTTAGAAGGATGCTGTTAAACAGGATGCTCCTCCTAAGTCTACTTCGGCACATTCTTTGTTTCTCTACCCGCCTATCTTTCCAATGGATGTCCATGCCAACAAGTGGAGGATTGACAGCTAATGCGACGATCTCAGAAATGTATATGCATATGTAACATTTGATTTCACCTAACTCAAATTTGTAGATCACACCCAGTTTATGGTCAGATCACTGAATTAAGGTAGCTTGTCCCCTTCATAAAGTCAAAAATGGTCAAAATTGTTAAAATTGAAAAGATGGCCCAGAAAGCTCTATGATGTGTGACTATTCGATTCGTGTTGGTTTTTTACCTTGTTTCTCGTCACAAACGCTGAAATTTTAACTTTTTTACAGGATGGTACAAAAAAACCTCCCATAGGAACACCTTAGCAACCAAAGACTGGGAAAGTTTTCCCCCATTGCAATTTGCTTTGACTGTGGATTTTTGCCCCCTTTTCTTAACACGATATGGTCAGCTCCCTGTGTTACATTGTAAGCAACCTCAGCAACAAATTCGGTCGGTGAGCCAAATAAACATTGACAAACATGAAAGTTGTTGAGTGAGTAAAGTACGGTACATTCGGGTTATCTGAGGAAATGAAGGGCTTCGTTTCACTACTGCAACTGGAATTGAACAAGGATTGAATTTAAATCGAGATAATCAATGTATTACTGGTTCAACAGAAGCTGATGATTCCAACATCGCTGATTCACTAGTTTTAGTAGATCAAGGCCGAAGTGAATATCGGTGTCCATCAACAGTAAAGACCTAAGTCTCAACCAGCCAAAATATAATTTAGCTGGAGGACAGAAGCTCGATATTGATCTTGAAGTCAAGAGGAGTTATTTCATTACACCTGAAGGATTCCTTCCTTTCGGTATGGAAATCATTAGAGCTGTGCTGTGTCTTCTCTCTTGTCTGGAATGCTGCCATATTGATTATTGTCTTCTTGAATCTCGTCCAAAGAGAAGTGGTTTTACCACATGTTTACGTCCTACATACAGTTATTGGTGTATCAGGTGATGGAGCATGGCATAAAAGAGGTCATTCTTCTCTTCACGGTGTCGTTAATGTTCTGTCAATGGGTTAGTGT
Source organism: Carybdea cf. marsupialis auct. non (Linnaeus, 1758) (assembly GCA_010016065.2). Classification (NCBI taxonomy): domain Eukaryota; kingdom Metazoa; phylum Cnidaria; class Cubozoa; order Carybdeida; family Carybdeidae; genus Carybdea; species Carybdea cf. marsupialis auct. non (Linnaeus, 1758). Next base: position 5,426 of record JAAAKL020015357.1, read on the forward strand.
TAAACACTGAGGTACCAGTATTTACAGAGTTTTGTAGGCAATGTTTATTGCACGAGAAGGAGAAACTTACTCAAATAGAATACGAAGTTTGGAAAGTAGATCATCAAGCCAAATGCAGAGTGTATTTTAGTGGATCTTCTGGACTGAAGGAGCCTACAGGTATAGGAAAATGTTCAAAAGATCTGTACTGTAGCAAAGAACAGTTTAATGTATACAGACTTGTATTGTGATGGGGATAGTAAAAGTTTTGATAAAATCAAACATATGTACCTGCCTAACCAAGGGAACAAAGTAAAGCGTTTGCTGTGTGTAGAGAATTGCAGAAGAAATTAGGTACAACATTTAGGAAGTTGAAAAAGGAAGTAAAGGGACTTTGTGGTAGAGAGAAATTGACAGATAATCTTGTAAACAGATTACAGAACTGCAGTGGTATTGCTACAAGATCAAATGTTGGTAATCTTGCAGGAATGTGGTAAAGAATTAATGCTAGTCTTTTTTGCTGCATTGCAACAAACTAGACTCAGTGAAAAGAAAAATTAAAGTTATAAGAGGAAGGAAAATGAAAAAAAACTTTAAAAGTGTAAGCAGAATGAAAGACTACAATATGGACTTGAAGAATTTGCAACCTAGGGAACATAACAGTTCTGACTTATCGGCATCAGCTTTACTCATCATAGCTAACTTGCTGTATCCATACACTTGCTGTACTTTTTACAGTTTTTAATTTGTAATATCTGTGGACTTGGCATAAGTGCAGTGGTTCCTACACATTTTTTCTTGTTCACACCTACTCTGAGTCACCAAGCAATTCCAGCATCCTTCTCAAATCATTGTTCATTCCTTGTACCCCTTTCTGTTATCATTTAATGTTAATATTGATGCTATGAATAAATAGTAAGAGGAGTGCATATGTAAAATGATCATTTACATAACTGACAATAAAGTAGTGTAATACATATGTCCAGATTATTTTCAAATTAGCTCCAATATAGGGTCCAACTTCTCAAATGAAGTTACAGTCATTCATGGAATCACTGTACCCTGTAACAACCAGCTGGCCACAACCAGCTGGCCTTGACCAGGGGGTGCCAGCTTCCCTGTGAATAAGGACCATTGCATCTGTGTAAAGATTTTTTCATTACAGTTAAGATTTGGGTTAGTTGTTGAAAGAAAACCAGGAGCGTGCAGCCCAGGATATTTGTATCTTAATGCAGCGTATAAGCATGTTATTGATAGTTAACAAACAGTATCCACTATTGATGTTTATATGATGAACCAAGGTTGATTACATTATTTTGAGCATAATTTATTCAGGAGTTGAATAAAGGATTAGTATATTGTGGAAATTTGAGATTAATGTTGAAAATCATTAAGGAAGAAAAGGGGTAGAGCACTAAACATTTGGTAAAACTTTAAATGCGATTTCCCGACAATACAGATTTTCGTATGTCGTAACACCATAAAAAGGATATGACCTAAGGTCGTACCTTAAAAGTGTCTGATCGATAACCCTAACTTTGATCAGAAAGATCTTTTGAAATGAGAAAGATCTTTTGAAGTTAACTCTAACCCTACGTTGTACGCTGTCTCTCTTGTTCGTATCCCTAACTTTAAAGAGGAAGATCTTTTGAAGTTAACCCTAACTTAAGGTCGTACTCTTTCTGTCTGATTAATAACCCAAACTTTGATCACAAAAATCTTTTCAAGTTAATCCTAACCCTAAGTTGTACGCTGTCTCTCTTATTCATAACCTTAACTTTAATGACAAAGATCTTTTGAAGTTAAAGTTAGAGTTAGGAATAAGAGAGACAGCGTACTTTTTCTGTCTAATCGGTAACCCTAACTTTGATCAGAAAGATCTTTTGAAGTTAATCCTAACCCTAAGTTGTACGCTGTCACTTTTATTCACAACCCTAACTTTAATGAGAAATATCTTTTCAAGTTAACCCTAACCCTAACTTGTACGCTGTCTCTCTTATTCATAACGCAAACTCAATTGAGAAAGATCTTTTGACGTTACCCCTAACCCTAAGTTGTACGCTTTCCTCTTGTTCGTGACCCTAACTTTAATGAGAAAGATCTTTTGAAGTTAACTCTAACCTAAGGTCTTCCTTTTTCTCTCTGATCCATAACCCTAACTTTGATCAGAAAGATCTATTAAAGTTAACCCTAACCCTAAGTTGTACGCTGTCTCTCTTGTTCATAACCCTAACTTTAATAAGAAAGATCTTTTGAAGTTAACCCTAAGCTAAGGTCGTTCTCTCTCTGACTGATCCATAAGCCTAACTTTGATCAGAAAGATCTTTTGAAGTTAACCCTAACTCTTAGTCGTACGCTGTCTCTTTTATTCATAACCCTATCTTTAATGAGAAAGATCTTTTAAAGTTAACCCTAACCCTAAATTGTACGCTGTCTCTCTTGTTCGTAACTCTAACTTTAATGAGGAAGATCTTTTGAAGTTAACCCTAACATTACGTTGTGCGCTGTCTCTCTTCTTCGTAACCCTAACTTTAAAGAGAATCATCACCATAATTTAACCCTAGCCTAAGGTTGTACTTTTTCTGTCTCATCCATAACCTTAACTTTAATCAGAAAGATCTTTTGAAGCTAACAATAACCCTAAGTTGTTCGCTCTCTCTTATTCATAATCCTAACTTTAATGAGAATCATCATTTGAATTTTATTCCTAGCCTAAGGTCGTACTTTCTCTGTCTGATCAATAACTATAACTATTTTCAGAAAGATCGTTGAACTTCACCCTCACCCAAAGTTGTACACTGTCTCTCTTATTAATTACCCTAACTTTGATGAGAAATATCTATTCAAGTTAACCCTAAGAAAAGGTCGTACTCTTTCTGTCTGATCCATTAGCATAACTTTGATCAGTAAGATCTTTTGAAGTTAACCCTAACATAAAGTCTTTTTTTTGTCTGATCCGTATCCGCAGCTTGGATCAGAAAGATATTTTGAAGTTTACCATAACCCGAAGTTGTACGCTGTCTCTCTTATTCGTAACCCTAACTTTAATGAGAAAAATCTTTTGAAGTTAACACTAACCGAAAGGCGTACTTTTTCTGTCTCATCCATAACCCTAACTTTGATGAAAAAGATCTTTTGAAGTTTACCCTAACCTAAGGGCGTACTTTTTCTGTCTCATCCATAACTCTAACTTTAATGAGAAAGATCTTTTGAAGTTAACCCTTACCCTAAGTTGTACGTTGTCTCTCTTGATCCTAACCCTAACTTCAATGTTAAAGATCTTTTGAAGTTAACCCTAACCTAAGGGCGTACTTTTTCTGTCTCATCCATAACCCAAACTTTGATGAAAAGAAGCTTTCGAAGTTAACCCTAACCTGAAGTCGCTCCTTTCAAATTAACCCTAACCTAAGGTCGATTTTCTGAAGTTAATCCTAAACCCAAGTTGTACGCTGTATCTCTTATTCATAACCCTAACTTTGATAAGAAAGATCTATTGAAATTAACCCTAAGCTAAGGTCGTACTTTGTCTGTGTGATCAACATCCCTAGTTTTGATCAGAAAGATCTTTTGAAGTTAACCCTAACAATTTGTTGTCCGCTGGAAGTCTTATTCGTAACCCTAACATTAATGTGAAAGATCTTTTAAAGTTAACCCTAACCAGAGGTTGTACTTTTATATGCCTGATCTATAACCCTAACTTTAATGAGAAAGATCTTTTGAAGTTAACCCTAACCCTAAGTTGTACACTGTCTCTCTTACTCATAATCCTAACTTTCATGAGAAAGATCTTTTGAAGTTAACCCTAAGCTAAGGTAGTACTTTTTCTGTCTGATCCATAAGCTTAACTTTGATCAAAGAGATCTTTTGAAGTTACCTCTAACCCTGAGTTGTACGCTGTCTCTCTTAATCAGAATCCTAACTTTGATGAGAAAGATCTATTGAAGTTAACCCTAACCTAAGGTCGTTGTTTTTCTGTGTGATCAATATCCCTATCTTTGATCAGAAAGATCTTTTGAAGTTTACCCTAAACCTAAGTGGTACGCTGTCTCTCTTATTCATAACCCTAACTTTAATAAGAAAGATCTTTAGAAGGTTACCCCATCCCTAAGTGGTATGATGACTCTCTTTTTCATAACGCTAACTTTGATAAGAAAGATGTTTTGAAGTTAGCGCTAAGCTAAGGTCGTGCTTTTAATGTCTGATCCATATCCCTAGCTTTTATCATAGAGATCTTTTGAAGTTAATTATAACCCTTTCTCGTACGCTGTCCCTCTTATTCATAACCCAAACCTTAATAATAAAGATCTTTTGAAGTTAACTCTAACACTAAGTTGTACGCTGTATCTCTTATTCATAACCCTAACTTTGATAAGAATGATCTTTAAAAGTTAACCCTATCCCTAAGTTGTACGCTGACTCTCTTATTCATAACACTAACTTTAATGAGAAAGATATTTTGAAGTTAACCCTAACCATAGGTCGTAGTTTTTGGGCCTGATCCATATCCTTAGTTTTGATAATAAAGATCTCTTGAAGTTAGCCCTATCCTAAAGTCGTACTTATTCTGTTTGATCCATAACCTTAACTTTTATCAGAAAGATCTTTTGATGTTAACCCTAACCCTAAGTTGTACGCTGTCTCTCTTATTTATAACCCTAACTTTAATAAGAGAGATCTTTAGAAGTTAACCCTATCCCTAAGTTGTACGCTGTCTGTCTCATTCATAACCCTAACTTTCATCAGAAAGATCTTTTGAAGTAAACTCTAAATCCGTACTTTTTGTGATTGATACATAACCCTAACTTTAATGAGAAAGATCTTTTGAAGTTAACCCTAACCTATGGTCATACTTTTTCTGTCCGATCCATAACCTTAACTTTGATCATAAAGATCTTTTGATGTTAACCCTAACCCTAAGTTGTACGCTGTCTCTCATATTCATAACACTAACTTTAATAAGAGAGATCTTTAGAAGTTAACCCTATCCCTAAGTTGTACGCTGACTCTCTTATTCATAACCCTAACTTTTATGATGTCGGATTTTCTTTCGGAAGATCACTAGTTATTTTATCGAACAACAGGAACTTGACTCACACATAGTGGAACGATGACCTGATTGCCAAATAGTCACATGAACTTGAACGTATATCGCAAGAACAATTTTGATTGGTTAAAATGTAGGTGGTGCGTTTATGCCACGTATTACCTAATGTAAGTGAAAAGGAATTGTAGAATATTTTTTGAGTTAGTTGATTTAGAATTGAAGAGAGGAGCTGTAAGAATAAATTATGTGGTGAAATTGGATGTGTCCTAATTTGAGTAAGAAAGCTCTACATGCTTTGCGATTCCGGAGATAAGTTGCGTATTTATCTCGACACTTACCATAGGTGGGTTTGAGGACATTTTTGTTTACATTAACTCCTTGAATCCCTATTTATGTTCTGGCACCTGTAGTTCAGAAGACCTTCGACAAAACTTCGATGAAAGTCAACATATAGGAACGAGTTGTCCAAGTGCTCCAAGCGCAAGCGCAACCAATTTTTGTCAGACTGTGCAAAAAATCGGTGTATTTACAGGCAACTGTGCAATTACTTGTACAGTGGTAAAATAATTAAGAGATGAAATTTGATTTTAATCGGCTGATTATCCGAAATCATTGACAAGCATTCATACTGGTGCATAGGTCGTTGTTCGAGTTAGCGTGTAGCTCGTTAATAGACAGCATACAAATGCATGGCGAAAGTACTTGTGAGAAAGAAAACAACTGCTCAGAGGAGGGATCGAATTCAGTAGGAACTGCTGTATAAGATAAATGCTTTTTATCGCTTTTCTGTTTTCTTTCAAATGTTTTACTTTGTGTTGTAACCTAATTATGGGTTACAGTACTAGTGATCTTCAATGACACTTACGTAGCACATCTTTCAACTCTCCCCATCTCTTCCGCACATTTAGTCTTTGATATCAGGTAGAAAACAAAACATTTACTCTATCTCAATTTATTTGTTTCCACTAAAACTAGGCCCTTTAAATTGCATTTTACCTAATTCCCTAATCTACCTGAGGTTCCTATCCTTCTGCTTCTCCCCTTCTCTTCATTAAACGGGTAGGTAATTAATCTGCCA
>JAAAKL020015358.1:0-11526 GCA_010016065.2 Carybdea cf. marsupialis auct. non (Linnaeus, 1758)
ACCCCCCTCCCGAGCAATTTAATGTAATGGCAGTATTGATGTATAATTAAACGGGTCCGTAATGAGGCTGACTATTACATAGTTTCGTAATTGAAAGCATTGGCAATTTGTCAGAATGTATGAACTTGTACCTGAAGAATCAAGAACGCAGAAATTGCATGAAGTCGGAGTGTTATTGTATGAAGTTGAGACGCGGAACGGAACTGGTTCATATCCAATTGAGATTTGTCTTCCAAACCCTTAAAAATAGTCTTTTTGTGCTTTTTTGGCATACTTGATTTCGAGCGTAGTCTATTGCCCAGCTAGAGTGAGAAATGTCCTGGGGAGAGAGAGCACATTTCCAGGGATGGGCTCCCGTTACCGCCCCCCCACTGATAGTCTTTATATTGGGCTAGGCGGGATTCGAGCCCACAACCTCTAACATGTGAGTATAAAAATAGTATTTCCAGCTTAAATATGAAAACAGATGAATCGTTAGCAACGGCAATGGAAAAGAAAAAAGCTAAAACTAAAAATTTAAGAAGAAACCATTAACTGCACATTCCTGCACTGTATCGACAGACTCAATGTAGGAAGGATATTTACTGCTTTCAATCGCAAAATACCCAATTGCGATACTCTACATAATAAAGCCAAACTAGTATAACGCATCGCTTAACAACATGAAATGTAGAGGACATGATGAGGTAGTGAATAGAAAATATTCCCAGAAAAGAAAGTATGAACATCTGGGGGAGGTATATGCATTTCCGATTTACTGCTTCAACCCCACTCTAAGCCGAGAAAGAGCTGTACACAGGACGGATACTTCATCCGGGACCCCTAAGGTAATAGAAACTCCGACTCATCGTAAAATATGTAAAACACGGAAAGCAGATATTTTTTTTAAAGTCACTATTTTATCAACATCGTCTCTTGAGGGTGGGAATCTACGCTCAACGAGTAGGAGCAGGAGCTCCAGTTTACCTTGCAGCAGTGTTGGAAATCTTCCTGCCGAATACCTTAAGTTGGCTGGCAATGCCACCCGTGACAACAAGAAGACTCCTATCATTCCACGTCACCTGCAGTTAGCTGTCCGAAACGACGAGGAGTTGAATCAACTGTTGTCTGGAGCGCCTATCGCAAAGGTGGTGTCCTTTCCAATATCCGGGCTGTACTTCTCCCCAAGAAGACGGAAACGAAACCAAAGAAGTAAACAAGTACTTGCACGTACTGCATCTCATCAAAACGGCTTTTTAAAAAGCCACCAATACTAATAATAATGGTTTTTTTAAACTCGCGATGTATTTTATTCACATATATCAACTGATTACAGTCAAACACTCGCAAATACTTGGCATGTTAAATTACGAATTATACAACTTTTCTACTTCACAAGAAAAAGACGACAAGAAAAGCAACAACAACAAACAACAACAACAAACAACAACAAAAAAGAAGAAGAAGAATACTAATAACGCGGATCTCAACTCACCTTCATCCCCATTCGCTTCCTATCATCGTGCTCCGGCTCTGTTTTAAGAAATTGGAAATCATTACGTTAAGAAACCACTCTTAAAATAAAATAAGATAAAATGTAGCAGGGCACAATCAAGTGCAAGAAAACTCAGGAACCTTGTATATTATTTATGTATTTCAACTACATTATCTATCGTAGCACAATCACGCATGTCGCAGCTCTAGAAAACGCAAGGAAACTACATGCTTTATTAATACTAATTCCATTGCAAAAACAACGGGTACCTGATATACAGAAGATACTCGCTGTATCTCACAAAGTGTGCTGATTATTGCGGTATAACTGTACTGAAGTCTGTAATTCCAGCACTGGTAATACTAGAGGTACTTTTATTGATAAATAAACACAAGAAAGAAATGCCTTCACAGAAGAAAAGACACTTATGGTCGCTTCTTTATCCTGCGTTTCCCCTACTTACCTATATTAAGAGGTGTAAATGGTAAGCAACTCTACAAGAGAATTTTAACTCCATCTGTATTATAAAGAGTAATTGGGGTCATACAATGATAAGGGGTATGGGGGAGGGGCGTCTAGTGCATCTGAGATGCTTTGCGAAGCAGATTTACAGGAGGTGGGGGGAGAAGGGGTTCTGTGAAAAGTTTCCACGTCGTCAAATCTTTTGTCTTTCAGGAATTTCGTTTCCTTCTACCAATTATCTACCGCATAATGAATCAGCAGAAACCTTTTAAGTCGATTTGAACGCTTCAGTTTCAATCAATACAGCCAACCACAACAATTGCTTGCTTGGATTTTCTTGTGATCAATACAAATTCAGAACCTCCATAATAACGTAAACAGACGTTACCACATTAAGGGAAATTTTCTTGGCTGTTCTGTCTTATCAAAGATCAATTGTCATTGCAAAGGAGAAGATCAATTTGTTTGTTGCATTCTATTTCACAAGTGCTCAGCATACTTGTTTTATAGTGCAAAATAACGAGTACTATATGCTACAAACAATTCGTTTCTGCGCTTCACAATAATCACATCGGCATTGTGCTTTCGCCAAAAATTGATTTGTAGCATTTTTTCATTCCTCTTTTCCTGCTTGATACTAATTACAGACGAATGTTTTATGTAAGTACTAATTTCCTTTCCCTCCATTTTTTACATTACTATTAAAACCTAACGAAGTGATAAGAGGTGAGGGGCTTCACTACAACAATAACCTAGTAAATCGTGCATTTTGTGGCAGCTGTGCATTTTTACAACTATCGATAAAGGGGAAGGAGCTCAAAAGTCGAAACTCTTACTGACGCCATATATGTAAGAGCCCATAACCAGTTACAAATGACAACTACCTGAAATAAAAGGCCAGAAATTGTCAAATTCTGTACGCAAGCGTTAATCTCCAAACGCGCTTCACCCACCATATAGATCAATATAAAACGTTTCAGAACATGACCTACAATAAGACGTAAAGTAATAAGTTGTAAAAATTGCAGATGCACATCAAATGTAGTTCTCCGAAAACAGCTGATAATCCAACCTACTCCTAATCCTAGTTTTTTCCTCGGAGGCAACTACATATTGACGCACGTATATAGCAAATAGTATCCTCCAACCTCAATATGAAATAAACAGCGCTTGTTTACCTGCTGCCCACTTTAAAAATGTACAAACGTCCTTGGCCAGCTGGCTGACTGTTGCCGGAGTACCTAAAATATAAAAGAAGATATTGGTTACGATGTTACACGTAAAAACGCCCTCGTCTGAGAGTAACGACAAGTATTGAAGAACTGAAGTGAACTATCACCTAATTGCAGGAAGGGTTTCAAAACCAATACACCGTACTTGCACATCGAGTTTATTTATCAATGGAATAATTGAAATGATACTAAATGGATTACTGTTTACATGTTTTATGTCTTAACGCACAACTTCGAAAGTAGGATGTGTTATCGACAAAGATCCAGTTTACAAACCGATATATCTTTCTTGACATCGAATTCTTCCACTTTACAGCACCAACACCTGGTCTACACCAGTCAGAGCAGACAAATTTCCTAGACCGTTTACCAAGCCCCTAGTATCCGAAAAAAAGTTTTCACAAGAATTTGATAAGAAGGAATGATTTCACTGGAAATTTCACAGTGCCAGCAGTCCACTTTTCTAATGTTTGCTTAGGTACAAGGACATTGTAATTGATTCAAAACTAAAAAGAGACTAGCAAATACAGGCTGAAAGGAATTATAATAGTGCCTGAAAATTATTACAAAATAATTTCTAAACATTCAAATGGAGGAACTTTGGGCGTCCTTGCAGATACTGAAATGACCCTGATAAGTCCAAAATTGGCTGATCGAGTATTTTTCGTTCTGAATTTCTTGCATCTCGGCTAGCTGCCTGCTATCTTCAGGGTTATTGCCGGCATTCCATCTCCTGCAAAACGTTTACATACGATTTCTTTCTTATCATTGAGCTAGGGTCTTAGTGTTATCTGGCTGCCCTGAAATCAGTTAATACCAGAGCCAGAAAAACATAAATTAACTGTGGCTATAATGTTTGTCTTTTCATAGGACCTTTCAATTAAATCTTATACCTTCAAAGGATCCTGGCTCTTACATTAAATCTCTTGGTCAACCCGATTTGGATTGGCGCTGTCCAAAAACATAGCTCTGTATAATCTCCATCCTGCTGTTTCGCACGTCAAAGTAAGATTTTATACTCAAAGAGTGTTGAATGAAAAAATAAAACGTGCAAAAAAGGCCTTTTGCTATTTCGAGCAGTTTTTGTATTGTGTACTATAAATGAAGTTCTTTCCTGTAAGAACTTACCGTCTTCATATTCAATTACTTCATTATACAACTGTTGTGCCATAGCAATGGACTGTCCTGGAAAATATGCATTGTAGTACATGTCTTCTCCCATCTTGACACCCGCCGGCGGATCATAATAACCAGTGAGGAGTGCATATATATAATCCTGGAAGATGAAAAATAACATGGAAATTACAATGCTAACTTCGATTCAACAAAATTCAAACCAAGTGAATTCGATTCAACCCAATGCAATCCAAATCTTTACGGTAACAATCGCATCCTTATCATAACCGGGTACCGAAAAACCACGTCGTTTAAATGGCTGCATAATAAAAAACCTATGCTTTACATCATTTTCTCTGGCTAACTTAGTTTACAATAAGTACTATTATTATCAGTTTTACTTTACTTCGTTTTTCAGATTCTGTATCAAGTTCAATCAAGTTAAAAACATACGTGACACGAGGTCATCAAGAGCGTGTTTACCAAAACTGTCATTGATGCCCCTAGTATGGGTTTCTCTCCAATCCTCAATAGATAACCCACTCCCCCCTCCATTTCGTGCTGCATCTAGTAGAGTGCTGCTAACCAACAATTAAAGCGTATTTCTGGGGCATTAACCCGCGATGACTAAGCTTCTAGTAAGCATATACATCAGTTCATGTCTGTAAAGGTAAACAGGATTTCAAAAGCTTCAATAAGGTCGTTTTTCAAAATCGGCTTACGATTAATAAGCTAGTGTACTCTTTAAAGACAATTCCGATTTACGACCAGTTTATTTCGTTCACATATAATATACAGAGGGGTATATTAGGTTGTTATGGAAAATGGTTAGATCGTAAGGATTTTCGGTTACAAGTTAGCTTGGGTTACTACAACCGAGATGGGACAGACATGAAAAGCAGCATTTTTGCAGGATTTACGCAACCTATAGACGGCGGTGCAGCAGAGAATACACTACACCTCAAAATTCAAACGTATTAGCAATATTAGCAATACCCTGCAGAAATATTCAAAGTACAATGCATCTATAAAACATACATACTCCACTCATTCACTAATCCTTAAGCAACGTGCGGTGTGTAGAGCCAACTTGAAACACAATTGCTCGCCAGTGCTGACAATCAGCAGCGAGCTGCTCCGCTTGAGATAGAGGCACTCAACGCGATCTCAGATCTTTGCTGACGACATCGAGCCATCGAGTGCGAGGTACGCCTCGTGGACGTCTCCATCCTGCTGCAGACGGACTAAAATCCAGGACCGCGCGGGTTGGATGACTCGGAGACAGGCACAAGATATGCCCATACCATCGCACCCTTCTTTGAGCGGTTAAAACTGAGACTGGAGGTTGTTGCGTCCGCTCAAGTAGCTCGTTATTCATAAACAATACATACTCCGAGGTTGGAAAATTGGCTAATTAAAAAAATACTAAAAATATTTGCTTGGATATACTTGATAACGGTCTAACTCAGATTACTTTCCACATATAAACAGAACAGTGAGTATCATAACTGAGCCACATATTTTCTACGGTTGATAACGATTAATTGCAATAATAGCTCGCCTTTCAACGCTTAATAAAATTATTAAAATACCATAATGCATAAAAAAATGCATAAAAATCGACGAAACGTTACTCATACCTCACCACCATGTCTTGCTGATGTAATCCAACTCAAGTCTGGAGGATAGGCACCTTGATTAAATGAAAGATGAAAACTTGGCTTGATTAAGATTGCTTAAAGAGTACCGTCCCATCCCCCCATAAGTAAACAAAAGTGGAGATAAAGTATACCTGATACAACTTTTAAAGCAAAATTTACTGCACAGCCTTGAAATTTTCTGTTGTTCATTGATTTCTACTGTGACAAGTGTCATTGGAGGTTGACACCATACGTTACAAAGGGTTAGTATATATCCTGGAATGAAAGTCCACTCAATTAAGCCTCCAATCCGCGCAGTAATTAGTACTTAGTTTCCATATTTCAAGGAAAGAAGGAGTTTGCGGGTGGTAGCACCAATAAAACAACGCCGCGTATTCAGTTTTAGTTCATAAAAGGGCACCATGCCTTCTAAAAATAAATTGTACAAACTCTTATTGACAATATTTAACCTATTAAGTAAAAACGCACGATCTACAAAGTCTCCCTTCCAGCGTGTGCAACGTAATCACCACTCTACTCTAATCTCTTAACACGCAAATTTCTTTTCATCGGCTGCACGGGTCACTCAGAACTGGGGCGTTTACTTGCTTACTTCTCATTGTAGTAATGCCCTACATTTTTAACAAACTGTTCAAGCATTATACCATGAAATTGCGATATTAGATGTTTCTGTAAACTATTATTATCTGTGAAGCCTACTCGCCATAGGTGGATTTCAGTCAAGCTCCGAAAAAGGCTAGAGAGACTCTGTCTTGATTTCATCATTGCTAGATGGAAATGCCACCGACTTTTTCTCGAAAACTCCTTTTTTTTCTCACTCGTTTCTTAAGTCTGAACAAAAGTAACAAAATCAAACCATGCTGATCCTTACCATTATTTGCAGCTCTCGCAGCCTCTTCATTTGGGTATGGATCAGGGAAGTAGTCCGAAAGCTATCAAATATGGACAAAGGAAAGAAATACTGATTTAAAAACGTCCCTGGTAAATTTATACTTAATTTACACCGCAGTTAAATAGAAATTAAACAGAACAGCACTAAATATATATCATCAAGTAACTCAAACAGCGACACTGGCATAGCATGAAAGGATCAAAATACGAGGTTCAGAAAAGTTGATTATCCCAAACTTTTCACATCGATTTTGGATATTACAGGAATTCGCAGTAAAAGATTAGGCAAACTGGTGCACAGAAATAAATGAACTAGTGGTTGGGATACTGCAGTAGGCACGACTTATCAACATAATCTACTTAATATTTTAGGATACCGTGTAAAGCACATGACAAGTATAACTTCTGGTACATACTTACTTCAATCATGCGCTTTACTTGGGATCACAAACCTGAGATCACTTACTTTATCTGTAACTATGTACTTTAACTGAAATCAAGTCACTTAGTATGTGGGTCATGACAGGTTTTAATTTCAATTTAATTTCAATTTTAATTGGCTGGTTACATAATGCCAGAATGGAAGAGTATTTATGGTTATCAACAGTCAAACACCAGACACTCCTCTCGCTTGCACGATACTATCACGTACACAAAACACAGTGCCTAACAGGAAATCAATGCTGCTCTGCAGACAATGATACACTACAAATAAGGTGGGCTGGTTCCCCATAAATTAAGGTAATGACGGGCTGCGAAGAGATCATCAACTACGATAAGTCTACAGTAACTGGAGAAAACAAAACAAGTAAATAAATGATATACTACAGCGATTTATTTCCTTTTTATTTAGAAATGGCGAATGGCGCCTTACGATATTTAGAGTTCCTCACCTTCCCAGCCCTTTCATACATGTTACCATCTTCATCTGGACCATCTAATACTTGAACCTGTCATAAGATGGGACAATGAAAAATGCACGATTAGGTGAACAGCATTATTTGATCAACATGTAGAATTAGAAGCATAAAACAACGTTGTAATAATGACTTATAAACAATCAATCACTGAAAAAGGGTTTTGATATCTGTTCCGTTCATTTGATTGTGTATTTCCGTTTATCATATTTATTGGTCCTGTGAGCTGTGTAAGTATTGACATATCGGGAACATAATATTCAGCTGTGCGAATCTTCCTTTGATGCTTTGCTTTTGCTGCACATGACTAACAAAATACGTCTTATGACAGCTCGGTGTTAACTTACCCTACAGACATACAACGAGTAATACAAGATGACGATAAAGTTTCCCTTGTCTTTCAAACCTCTAGCGTACTGATATCTCCTTTAAACCATAATATGACAAAAAAGAGTATCAATGACACGGTACCAGAACCTCATGTTTACAGCCTATTGCGTTCGTTAGGCGGATTCATAGCCATGGCAACGGACAAATGTTATACAAAAGTGCTTTGTTAAAGTTACTAATTGATCTGTTTTCTGAATGAGAGAAAGGGGCTCACAGTACAAGGGAAGACTTGCTTACATTAAAAATAGCAACAAAAATCTGATTACGTCTCTTAAATTCGCTGTATGTATGTTCAACGTGATTACATCAGAATGCAGTCATTGGTAAGCAATGGGCCACCAACCGTCATGGTGGTATTAATACGGAAATGGTCCTTTAACCGAGGTAAATCTTCCGTTCCTTAAGATCTGCCTGCTTTATCTTTTGCAACACTGAATGAAGGAGCTAAGAACATTTTCCTTCTTATGTATGATTGCAGATGTTTATGTATAACAAGAAAAAGCAAGCAGTTTGACCGAGGGATCTCAGTCCAATTCAGGAGCCAATGGTATCTTTGCCACTCGAAGATAATGGGGGGTTTATATGGATGGAAAAATCTAACATTCTGGTTTCTCCTTATTTCCCTCCCTTTCATATGAGTATCACTAACCACTCAGTACATGACTGTATCAGTTGCGGCAAGCCTTTGATAATTTTAAGCATTACCCACATCATTATTTTTCACCCCTCGCCCCTCTGGTTAGAGTAGTTCCACATATATTCTCTTGATGCCTACAAATCCTTCACATTTAGCATTTTGACGGGAAATCTCAATCGCTTCAAGAGTGATAGTAAGATTGATCACTGCCTGGCAGTGCATTTGTCAGTCTTAAAAGTTCTATAGAATTAAATTATTTAGATTCATGAAAGATATCTTACATCGAAACATTGAACACACCATTCAAATCATTCAAATCTTCATTGAAACTACACAATTTGGTTTAGTTTTTTGCTTTAAAAACCCTGATTATCACCAACACCGTACACCAATTTACACCGCCCTACATCTTTTGTGTCCGGTTAGTAAAAATTCACTTTAAACTTAAGCAAACGTTGTTAAAACTGTTACAAAAACAATGGTTTACCTCTTCCGCAAGAGCTCTAGCTTCCAGTTCAGTGTGGGAAACCCCCACCAAGTTTCGAAATGCCAACTGGTTCATACTGTGGCATGCAGCGCAGACTTGTTTGTAAACTTGGTATCCTCTCCTGACACTACAAAGGAAATGTTATGCAATGCAAGGCTAGTAAAAATAGTAGCAGCTTACCAAAACCTCTTTTGCATCAACTTCAAACAAGAATCCATCTTTACCAGACAATTTAAGATAAAATAAAACAAAACATAAACCGAATAGAAGCATTTTCTTATTTTAAGATAAAAAATTCAAAGAAAACGAATAAATGATGTTTAATATTGTATATTTCGACAGCTACATATCGTGTCTTTCTCAACAAGTGATCACAAAAAGCAATGACTATCATATACAAACAAACTGCGTTACTATGGGAACGAACGTTTAAAAACTGACAAAAGAACCAAATATCAAGAAAAATAATTGCAATTCCTTTGAGGCCTTCAAACCTTTGTTTATCGCTGAAGAATATTAAACATCATATATTCGTTTTCTTTGAATTTTATATCTTAAAATCAAGAAAATGCTTCTATTCGGTTTTTTGTTTTGTTTTATTTTATCTTAAATTGTCTGGTAAAGATGGATTCTGGTTTAACCCATTAAGATACGAAACGGATTTTGATTTTAAGCAATTTGATTCAAAAGTCAGGATATCAAACTTTATATGGTGGTTTTTAAAGTCAGTCAGTCGTTTGACTATGATATTTTTTAATAGCAGCTCATACATTCGAATAATTTTTCATTCTTTTAGCTTCAGCCTTATTGCTTACATGTGTTGGTGGTAAAATGTATAGAAAAGAGGAATAACTTACCTTGATCGTGCTCCCATTTATAATCTTACTGAGTAATGCGTTTTGGGGAAAATGTCTATCAACTAACTTAAGAAATACCTTAGCTGCATTATTTTTAACTATTCTTACTACATGCTGTGTTAAATCAGATCACATTTCGTCCCCTATTCCTTTCACAATGCGCATGCGGTACTGGATGTGTTTCAAAGGATCCTGTGTAATCAAATCCGTTGATATTCAGTGCCGCTTTTAACAGAAGGATTGTTTTTAAACAATTCCTGATCCGAGCTAAGAATATAAATACATTGGTTTATGGAACATCGTACTTTTTTTAGGACTGATGGAGGGTGGTTAGAGTAAGAATGAATATATAAGGGTTCTTTAGGTGGTTTTCTGTAGGTGCAAAATTTACCGGATTGTAAACTTAGTGTTACGTCTAAAAAGATAACTGCTGTTAAATTTGTTTCCGTGGTTATCTCAAATCCTAGTTCAAGGAGTACCTCAATTATTTCCTTCCGGTTCTTATCGGCTACTCTGCCTGTTACTTTACTGACTACGGCTAATCCATCGTCCCGATACAGTCATAGTCATATTATGAAATATATCTTGTAGTTTGCGCTTGGTATATCACCCTATAATCCTGCAAACATCAGCGTCATCATAGCTACATGGTTGCATCGAAAAGCCAAATGTTCTCTTTCTTAACCCATTCCTTATTAACTGTAAATAATAATGATTTACGATAATGCATAATGATACTAATGTCATAGTCTGTGATAAAAGCGTCCCTACTTGTCCACCTCGTTTAAAGTGGCCTCCGAAACAGACGGACAGAAGTCAATGATATCGAAAGAAAGAAACCTACTATCTGGTTTAATAGTTATACTAGTGTAGTGATTAATAGTTATACTAGTAAACCACTTGATAGGGAGTCTGTGCTTTTCCAATGGTCGACTGAATTAGGCCTATTGTAAGGAACGCTTACAACAAATTTGGTCTGGGGTTATCTTGTTTACTCTCCCATTTTCAATTTTGGCTGGATTTTTAACCGACACGGTATGTTTTTGTAGAAATTGTCTTTAGGATTCTTAAGTGTAAAGAAAGTCTCTCATTTCGTCCATTATCTCTATCCTATCGCTTATTGCTATCTATCTTATGAGTGATCGTAGATTTATCAGCGAAGATGAAGAGTTTGCCTGACTGCTTTATGTCCTTCAGGTCCTGTTTCTATCTGTCTGGGAATGTAGAGTAATAACCTTTAAACCTTTAAACTGTAGTCTCTATTATATTAAGAACAGGATTCAAAATTCTTAAATTCATTCTTCTATGCGAGCCATTTATTCGATATTTGTGGAGAAAACTTCGACAAAATAGGCTCGAGATTGTGTAAAACATAACTCTATTAGTATAACGTCCGTGTGTA
>JAAAKL020015359.1:0-11526 GCA_010016065.2 Carybdea cf. marsupialis auct. non (Linnaeus, 1758)
TGATAACGGATAATGTTGATGATGGATAATGTTGATGATGGGTAATGTTGATGATGGAGAATGTTGATGATGGATAATGTTGATGATGGATAATGTTGATGATGGATAATGTTGAGGATGGATAATGTTGAGGATGGATAATGTTGATTATGGATAATGCTGATGATGGATAATGCTGATGATGGATAATGCTGATGATGGATAATGCTGATTATGGTTGCGAACTGAGGCTTGTCCAGCTTACTAAATGATCAAATGGCAAATAGAAAACTAAAGCTGTTCGCGTGCGTCTACTTTAAAACCTTCTCAATCAACATTAATTATTCATTTCCGTGCCCCAGACTACTAGAGAATCGTAAAAATAAAGAGTTTACTTCTCGGTAACCTCTTTGATGAGGATGTCTCGCAAGTGGGTGTTAGCATATTTTGACGGACCTCCGGTCTGTGATACTGGGAGGTGGGGCCAAAGATCAAATGTTGAGTTGTGTATTTAAATGGTTTAGTGTTGTCTTACTTATGAAAAACTGAATACATGTCTTACGGCATTATTTATATGACTTGGTACAACTAGTATTGCATTATAATTTCTAATGTTTGTAGTAGTTAGTTAATCCTAATTAGACTTTATAACACATTATAAGTACGACTTACGTCTATATCACACTTGATTTTATATCATTATGCAAAAAGACTATCCCAAAAAGTATCCTCCCAAAAGCTGTCCTACTTGAATGTTATCCTCCGTCAAAAGCGTCTGAGATGGCTCGGAGGCAAAACAGGAGTAGGTGGTCCGAGGAAAAAATCGAATAACACCATCCATGCGTGCGTGCCTGTCACCTAGCCCTAGATATGGCTGAGGGCAGGATTATACGAGAAGGAGCTCTGTATATCATATGTCAGTCAATACCCCCTGCAAAAGGAGAACCATGGACTTTTGGACTGCATGATGATGATGATGTTGGTGATGATGATGATTATAAGGCAAAGTAATAGATTTCGGCACCATATCAGTATGGGTTCAGAAGTTGTTAACCTGTCTTCCAACCGCGCGCCTACAAGCCCCCTCCCCATGTACAAGGTAGGGCTAACGGGTGAATATTAAGCTAGTTAACTTCTAGACTACGAATGTTCCTATCCAGAAATTCAGTAATTTTGATTATATATATATATATGTTATGCAATATATGTGTTTGTGTGTTAAATTACAGACTACAATAGCAGCCCTCGTTAACATAAACAAAAGTTCAAATTTGTCACTCTTTAGCTTCCTAGCGAACTAATATGACCTTTATTAATATAGATGTAAGAAAATGCAAGGAAATGCAAATACCATTCCTTACCCGTTCGATTGATGAACTGTCAATATTCAGTACACAAATGTACTCTAATAGTGCGACAATAAAGAACGCCACATTGATAAACAGATAATATTCCATTGCCGTTCTGTAATCAGTTTTGATAACGCCAGAGGTAAATGTTTGCATGATTACGACTGTCGACAGGAAGTTTGTAACGATGAGCATGATTCTTGCTGGTACTGCTGATGCTGGTATCCAAAACGAACCCCATGTAAGGAACACCAAGAGTGAACTTGGAACGAAAAGCTGGCACAAGTAGTAGGACATTGATCGTGAAAGGTGAAATTTGGCATGGATTTGCGAGAACTGCTCCTGTTGTGCTGGGAAAAGCAAAGAGAAATTTAAATAGCGTATAGAATGTGGCTGTACCAATTGCTTTCTAAAACGTGTTATTTTTTATTCCAAACATTTAGTTCAATCATTTATTCCAAATATTTGCTTCAAACATTGGTTTCACACATTTATTTCAAACATTTATTCCAAAAATTTGTTTCAAACGTTGATTTCAATCATTTATTTAAAATATTTTTTTTAAACATTACAACAGCAGCGCCTAAAAGAAAAAGTATGATTGAACCCAAAAGTTTATTCTTGTCAATAAATATAACTATTTAAAATAACTTAATTAGATTTTATTAAGAAGCTTCAGCACTATGCTTATATAGTATTATGTGACAAACTCTTCATCGAAGTATAACCTGATTTTCTTGCTCCCTTTTAAAAAGCTATCAATGCATTGCATCTTTGTAGCATCAAATTCCATTTTTATGGCACCTTGTTAATCAATGTTCTTTCACTAATTTTAATAATGAAGTTGAAAGTAGTATACAGAAAAAAGAGGAGTATCCTATTAGGGAAACCCAATCAAATTCCAAATTTTTTTAAAATTATGATGTACTTTATTTAAACAGTAAGCAATATCAAACCTTCATATTCAAAAGCTTTGAGCATCATTGCTGAATAAGTCAAAGTTAATCGGTTCTTAATATACACGTTAATTGTGTAAAGTCAAAAAAGGTAAGCTGCCAAAAGTCAAATGGGATGAAGATTTTATTCTGAAGGGGGTTAGGTCCCTAGGTAGACTAGGACTAGAACAGGCCCGGAAAATTGAGAGACTTGTAAAAATTGTAAGTTCAACCTTTGTAAAATTAATAGCAATGGTTCTTAAACAAATGATCGGAAATATAGGCATAGAAGCAAGTAGCAGGGACTCTTGGTTGATAGACTTTAGGAAATTCTATTCGCGAGAATAAGAATACTGGAGAATACTCTTAAACATGGAGGATAATTCTTTAGGTTCTTTTCTTTTACAATTATCTACATGTAAGTTTGGAGATTTTCATTGCGTGTCTTTTAACATTTTATGGGCCTTTTGTGTTGTCTGCTAAAAACATAAATCAATGGATTGGTCGGGGTTTGGGGCCTAGTTTCCATCTTTTCCCTATAGGCATACTCCATTAATTGGTAGATAAGATAGTGACACCGTAATGTACCTAATGAAAATGACGGTCAGTGTCAATGAGCGTCGAATAATCGACGTGTCGATACAAAGCTTATAGTAGGAGAGACGGGATTTTTATTGAGATCTAGAAAGAATGGTACAGTTTTCAGCGTGCAAAGCAAGAAAAGATCCAAATACGAAAAGATTTACTAATAGCAGTTCAATGTGTAGATCCATCACGTAATATCGGCAAACAAACTAAGAAAATAAGAATAATAGCACAGTCCCTCCAAGATTTTTAGGGTGGATCCCCGAAACCTATCCAGGACCTATATTCTGTCTGTGGGCTCATTGTCTGAGGCTGTTGATGGGGGACAAGCCAGAAAGAGACCTCCTTTGTATGAAATTTTCAGGTAACTTTTTGTGAAATACGCAAATGTAAGTGCCATAAATCTGGTAAAACGCAATGGAAAGGACTTCAATATTTTATAATCTATTGCACAAGAGTACGTATAGACCCTTATAAAATAGAAATCCTTTAACTTTGTCTTCAAACAACTCGAAACATACTTGTGTAAAGAACTCCTAGATTCTCCAATGTCATTTTGTGAAGAACGTAGCCCTCCAAGTCCAGATTTCCATTCAAGGCATCAAGCCCAGATCCATTAGAGGACCAATAATACAGCAGATCTTTCGTAGGATAGGCGTCTATCAAATAAAAAGCAGTGTAATACGAAGAGTATAACTTTTAAACTTATAACTTTAACGTATAACTGAAGAGTATAATGAAATAATTTTCCATGTTGGTTTGCTAAGTACAGATTTTGCTGTGATGCCTCGGTGGAGCAGTTTTACAGTAGTCTCTACGGCTAAATCACAATACAAAATCAGTCAAAAGCGTTTACGTAAAAAGTTTCTATAATATAACTAGATTAATTGAAAGTTAAGTGGTGTTTGTTACAGTTTAATATCAACGTTTAACGTCGCGGGATGCATGTCAAATTTGAAAGCGTACTGTAAAGTCAGTAGAGGACCAAAAAACTTGTTTTTTGGAAATACTATTTGAAAAGTAACGAAGCTATTGGAAACTTGCTGACCGAATCGAGAAAATATTATGACTGCATAATCGCTACAGATCCTTAGCTCGGGGACAGGTGGCCGTGCGAAATGAGAAAAATATTCTTAAATCTTGATGTCTCCTTAACAATAGTGAACTGACTTCTACCCTCCTTTTGGCTGTTGGGAGATGACTATGCACTCATAAACTTGGCTCACAACTTGGGTTGTCTCTCTAAACCGAATTCTGAATACAGCGTTTTTTCATCTCCATTCACGTTGTTCTCTTTGGGCATAAAGCCCACTGAAGGATAATGACCCATGAGTCTACACGGTTGTCTATATACGAGGATACATTTGTAGCTAACTGTATAAAAGTGTATATCAAACGTGCCAGTATTAACTAGGCTTCAAATTTAGCTTAAAACGGTATCAAAACATATATGGCGTCTCATAGCTGCGGTCCGTGAAGCGAAAAAGGCCTGGGAATGATGTCTAGTCAGAATTGGTCATGTGATTATTACCCCTTCTTTATGGTTCATTGCAGGTTGAAGTAGTGTGAAATCAATACTGTTTTGATTTTGAGGATACGATAGTTAGGTTACATGCAGCAGGATGCCAATCTCATATGATACACGTGGCCAATTGGTAGCTTGCTGCATAAAATCGGTTACCGCTTAACCTCGTATGTGATCAGTAAGTAAATCGCATTTACTCAACTTATAAAACCCTTTCTCATATATTGGAAGATCTGGCTTCAAGTGTTTTATAAAACAAACATTATAATGGTGAAGACACTAAATAGTCCTGCTGACTTTAACATCTTACTCACTCAACTGTCATTATGAAAAATTGAAGAAGTCTAGTGTGAAATAACGAGTCAGTTTAAAGTTTGTTGTAAAACATGGTCTTATTAGTTAGTTCACCCTGTTCTTCAGAAGAGAGGATTTAAAGTAACAAGCTTGGTACTAGAAACACTCTGCAGCTTTCAATGGGTTGCGGACAGAATGATGGACTGTATGGCAGCCCTGCCATGGTCAAGTCACATGGCGCAGAGAGATGGGCCTCCAAAATTGTATAAAGCTGGATGTAGATCATGTTGTAAGCGGTGCTTACTGAACTCAGTTGGTAGAGGGCACGCAACGAATGCGTGGGACACGGGTCGAACCCCGTTGGTGACAAACTTCTCTATTTCTTTAGTATCTATTCAGCCTTATCTATTCAGCCTTATATACATCCATCACTTTCGTATCGGGGGATCATTTCCATTTGAAGTTTATAACTTATTAAGCAATCACAAATCAATTGGAAACTATAGTAACCAAACTAATTAACTGATAATCTGCTCCAATCATGTTTGTTTGTGCTATTTTTATCTTTTCACTTTATGATATAACGAAATGTCTTTTATTATTGCAGACCACCTGTAGAGAAGGAATGCAAATTGCAGGTGTTTTCCATGGTGGAATGGGTACTCGTTTTGTGTAAAGGATAGTTGCACATTTTATATGGCGGTCAATGAATTAGAATTTAACAAAAAGTCATCTATCGTTAACGGAACATATGAGCTCCACAAATATACGTTGTGGCTTGAGTAAGTGTATCAGCCTTTTGAAAAGGTTATAATAGTGACAAAAGTATTATTTGACTTTTTCATATTTTGGTTACGTTACGTAGTCATGGAAGGAGTTCCCTGGGCAATTTGGGACACAAGTCTTTGGAGATAAGAAGTTTCAAAATCTAAACATTTTCACAAACGTTTTGCACAATGCATCTAAGAAAAAAAAAAGTTTTTTTCAGATAACATATGATTCTTCCTATTTCAAATGGATTTTCACGCAGTTTTGTTTCATAGAAACACGTTGAAATGTTTAGAAAATGTCATTTGCAGCCCTAATTATCCTTACGTATCTCTACCTTACATGAGGGGTATGTAAAAGGTATGTGGCATGTGATTTACGGAAGCTATGCAAAACTACTCAAAGTTACTTTATAATTTTCAGGTTATGACTCTTTGAATTTTTTGCATGTGTCGTCAGGTTTTTTTTAAGTACGCCACGTTGCTCATTCACAGGCACTAATAGCTATCTTTTTAAAACACTTGCTAAGCAACATGCTGGAAAAATCAGAAATTCCAGTACACGTGCGTCAGGAATTCAGAAGATATGACACGGTATTCACAGACAAGACCTTGTTAGACCAATGGTCTTAGGAGGGTCAAGTCTTTGAGGAAGCATATACATGATGTTACTTCCATGGTCTTGTACAGCCTTTTCATAGTGATGTAGTCATAAGAACTTATCTGCGGCTTTTATCTTTAGTAAATAATTCCTCTAGCAAATCAAATATTATGATAAACGTTAAAATTCTACTTTCTTCTCTTCCATGAATGTATGATTACATTTGTTTGATGTATTGTCTTTGTTGTGTTATTTTGCCTAGCTTGATTAACATCAATACAACTGTTATTTCCGATTTTGAAGGAAACGAACTTATTCACTTTGTATTTTCTTGATAACAGAGAGAGGGATAAAGAGGTAATCTTGCCATTGACAGGGACTTAAAACGTTATTCTTGTATGTTTATTCTGAAACTCTAATTCTTTTTTGCTATTAAGGATTGAAAATTAATATTTCAGATTGTTTCACTTTTCTACGTACATATTAAGACAATATTATATAGGGAGCAGGTTGACAAACAAAATATACCTTGAAATATAACACTGAATCAATTTAAGGGGAGTAGGTATTTTTCACTCAATAGTGTCTGTGACGTAAAATTTCATTAACATAACATATACTTACAGCTCTCAACTTTCAAAATACAAATTTGGCTGTCAAATGGAAACATCTTGAGATCCATTTTACACCTGAATTGAACAGAAAGCCTAGAAGAAGGAAAAGGAGGGCATTTTTAATTTTTCGAATAAGAGTTCCTTTCTCATGGTCTACAGAATTCAGAGTGGCAACTATCAAATAGTAGACTACCACTTTGTTTTGTGGCACTTTTGACAAGAAAACCACAATCTGTAGTCGAAAAGGAAACGAATGGGGAAAACAGTAATTAAGTCTAGAAAGAGAAAAAGCAAACAAAGCACCACCTTTATTTGTATTCTTTATTTGTACCGTTATACCTATATTTGTAACTTTCGATGGGTTTTGGACAAATTAGCGTGCCTGTTGGCAGTCAAATGAGCATAGAGGTTGGTCTCTAAACTGCGTAGAGTTCATTTCAATGCCACCTTTGAATGATTTAGAGCTAATTTGGTGACTAGAGACAAGTGAACCATGTGACACTGGTCACCACAGCTCAGTTGGTAGAGCAGCATGCCAGGAAGTACCGTTTTACTGGGCTTGAATCCAGTTAGTGACATTATCACTTTTCTTTTGTATTTCATCAAACTTGATCCTTTTGTATTTAAAAGATAAGACCATAAATCGAATATACGTTAGTTAACCTAAGGGTCATTTTTTGAGACAATGCCCAATTGCAATTTGTAGAAAGTAAACAGTTAAAAATCTTATAAGATTATTGCTGAAGGTTAAGATAACATCGATATACTAGAGTACAAATGTGATATACTGGTCTTGATTTTTCAATAACATAAACTTTGGTAACATAAGTAGCAGCTCTCGTGAGTTATCTTATAAAATATTACTTAATATTCTGTAAAATAGGTAAGTGTACACAATGGATATTTTTAACGTTTTTAGAACTGCCATCCACTGAAAGGTTTCTTACATTTTACGAATGGGACATGATATTGACGTAGACCCGTCTTGAAAAGCGGTGGAGGAGCATACAGGCCAAATCTTTAATGATATATCTTTATATTGGCCTCCAAAACATTTAATTAGACCGACTGGTATCACGATGTCCGTATTCCGAAACAATCAGTTGTTTGTTGACTTTCTTTGTGTCTCTATGCAGAATCTCCGTGCTCCGTCTCCCCTGAAAACTTCACGCTCTTCACCTGTTGCCACCAACCTTCAAAATACTACACTCGTTTTTATACGGAACGATAAAGTTTGAAAGCCAATCAAACCTCCATATGACCGACCCATTAAAGTTCTTTTGCGTGCAGACAAGCATTTTACACGTTCTCCTTGAAAATCCCACAAACCTTTAGCCGCCTCAAACCCACCTTTCTTGGTCAGGATATCATTCCAACCTTGATATTATGATACATCTCCAGTTTCTTCATTTAATACTGATGACAACGTCCGCACATTAAGCTCTGGGCAGCATGTCCATTGGTCCACAGATAAATAAACTATGCACACCTATCGTTTGTTAAATTTTTATCTTTATTATGATAGTTAACATGTATTTTACCGTTCGCATTTTACTTGCTCTCTACGGAGGAGCTCTGTAACGTTAAGTACTGACTTTACCCCCTTTACTTGCATCAACTTTCATATTGTATGAGATTAGTTCATCCGATGCAAGACGAGGAACAACATGCAATCGAGGCATTCGTATGTTCATCTCGTTTTGGTGAATTGTCTTTCCTTTATATCAGATGAATCATCAGTTTGTTCAACGCATGCAAGCACGGAAAAATAAGTTAAACGCAGATGATCATGATGATTCGACTAAAACAGTATGTTAACTAGAACTTATCTTGTAGAAGAGATCTCTCCTCTTTAATGCGCTTAAAAATACTCAGATTTTTCTTTAGTGCTTAATATAAGATACTCTATAATATAACTTAGTATCTTACCGAGTTTCTATATGATATAAGAAATCAATGGTAAGATGAAAATATGCTATCACAAACAGTAGAAGGATCTCTGAGGAACTAAAGACCAATGCATAACTAGTGCGGCACTAGGGGCTGTTGGCTAAAGTAAAGAAAAAGACTTTTGCTGGCCCTCGAAAGACCGAGAGAAGAAATAGAAAGTAAAAAGTTATACCTCTGGCTGTAATAAACTCTGCCATTTGGCCAAATTCTTAACCTCACATTATCTCTCGTAAGTTCGTGAAGTGAACCACTTATGGAACCTGTGAAGAAGGTGTCCGGTTTCCATATTCGTAACGCCGTTTCTTGCGTAAATGTTGCTGCACTGTCGCCACCAATTGCCAATCTTGAATCATTCCACCACTGTTTGAAATAGAGGCTGATGGTACAAGACTACTTGGGAGAAAAATTGAACAAAAAGATTTTTGGTAAAGTTTAAAGGTATAATTAAAAAAGAACGGAAGAAAAGGTGTTGATGTATCATTGACACTTTTTACAGTTACAATTTGTTATTTATGATACGAGGATTGTCCCTTCGTAACGTAGAAACAGTTTATAGTGCATCCGTAACATGTCAGAGGGCCGAATACTTAGAATAAATAATAAGTAAATAAATACCTAAAAAATAAGATCTAAATAGCAGAGACCAAAGAAATTTACTTTCCGGGGGTTTTGGGGTGTGGGTGTGGCTTATTTTGTTTTCTTGGTTTTTTTTAATCATTTCCTCCTGTTCAAGTCCGAAGCCACTACTAGGAACAGGGTTACTCTTACCCTTCGGATGAAAATCTTTTCATGCTTGCCATTCAAGTTATGCTTTGCTATTCATGATATGCATGCTTGCAACCCCCTCTCTATCCTATCTCTCGAAACATAGTGTCCCACTTCATGAGAGCAGATGACAGAGCACAATACCTCCGGGATCGCGTCAGGCAAGCTCAGGATCGGTTCGAACTCACTACCCTCGGATTGTGAGTCTGACACTCTACCACTATGTCACTCCTGTGTACCGTTTACATAATGTGTGAAAAATTCGACGATCATTGAGTGTCTGGTTCTTAATCCACAAAAAAGGATAAAGAGTTAAGTTCATTCAGAAAAAAATTTAAGGGGTTTAGTGTAGATTATTTTTGTATCTAAACATTTTTCCTCAAGTTGAAAGTCTCCTTGCGTTAATCTTCGCATTGCGATGTAGCTCGTGCTCCAGTGATAGATTGTTTAGTGCCTTGAGGATGATGCAAAGCTGCTTAGGGAGTATATTGTTTCGGCAAGATAGAATCCTGGTATGTTATATCCACTTTTTCTTAACTAGGTGCTCGTAGTAGCACAGAAAAGTTATGACAAGCCGCCTTTACACAAGATATCGCCTATTTGAAAACTGTGCGGGATGAGATTTCGGACTGGTTGCATAAATATGTTGGGTAACTAGACGCTTTATATAATTATATAAAACTTCAGTTTTCCTATTTGAGTATTTAAGGAAGTATGTTAAAGATTGTGTAAAGGAAAGCAGACATATTTCTTCGAAAAGCTTTTTGCCTATTCTCGTCAGTCGATCTACATCGGTAATGAAGTAACATAAAACAGAATCTATTATACAAAGGTTGAGGATGGAAAAGTTGCAAAAGACAAATTTGATTTGCTAATTAACTACAAAAGAAACGAACAAGCAATGCTACACATGGCACCAAAACGGTAAACAATAACAGACTAAAACATAGAGAGCTTAAATACAAATTCCCTATGGCGACGAAGACTACGTTTATTGATTGAAATAGACACGGACTCCAAAACAATTTAGACCGCCCCCTACTCAACACAGTAAAACGTTCATCACTAAATTTTTTATACAGTCCGGTCTGTCATTTAAATGTTGCTCAATTCTTGTTATCAGCGAATGTTTAGTTATGAATCAATAAAATAAACTTCCCCCTTAACAAACAATAAGTTTACATTCCCACTGACATGACCTTGTTTTCTCTCCACCTTTTATCACCTTTATCTTATAGCCCTGTTTTTTGGTGCTGATTGGTCTTTAACACCAACATCATCTTACTTCCTGTTACTTTAAACTACTACCTTCCGGCAGACATCACTGTCATCCTCGCCGCTGTTTACTTCATTATCGTATTTACAATCCTTTCCTTTTCTTCTTCAGATTACATGCAAAATTTAGTGTTGCAGAAAATGGCACAAGTGAAAATTGACAGTTGTACGAAATGGCCTTCTTAAAGTTTTCTACGAAGACATTTTGATTTTATGGATTGTTTTGGCTTGAACCCACTTGCTGAATGAGAGCGGGATTTAAAATCCAGTTATCGATAATAATAATAAACGATGCTGCATCCCACTGACACTTTCACGTTTTGCAAAAATGAATTGAGATACAGGCTTGAATATATTCTTGAAAGGTACCCTCACCGATCCCTTGAAGTAATCTGATCAAATACCTGGCATAGGGTTGAAATTTAGTGTCCCTTTTAAAATGTGAGATTGAAAAAAAAATCAGATATAAATGAGGGTCTGCTTAGATTAAAGTCAGCTAATATTTTAAAAGTTTAGTCACGTGGAAAGTTTAAGTCCTTTGAAAATTACTGTTTAAATGATGAACGCTTTTATTAACATAAAAACACCTCTTATACTCTACGAAACCTATGCTGAAGATTAGAGCATCACCTCACCATAAATTAACTAACTTACTTTTGTGCGTTGTATATTTCAGCATCTTGAATAAGCTGATATGAAACACGAACGCCTGTCCATTCTTCACGATGCACCCAGATTTTCCATCTGTTTCATCACAGTAACATATTCAATATTTTCGTCAGGTCAATTTCCTAACTGCTACTGGTAACATGCAAAAGGCCAACAAAGATTTCAACTTTCAATGTCCGCACCTTAAATACTATCAATCAACTTCCGGAGATTCTTGC